>OMNV01008413.1:39095-116978 GCA_900303265.1 Brotula barbata
ATTCAGACAGACTGAGCTGGACGCAGGCGATACCATCCACACAAGGAATTCACTTCTTTTGAATACAATTCTCTTCTCCCTGTGACATACAAGCAAAGATCGGCCTCAAAACACCAATGTGGCTAAATTTATCTTTTATTTGGGGCCTTTTTTAAGTACCTTTCTTTATTTCTTTATTATTTCTTTTATTTCTTTCTTTTCTTTTCCTAATCCTAATACATGATGAGAGATCCCCTGACAGGCAATAAGAGGTACTATTGTGCAATCTTCACAGAGAAAGACCCCAGACAAGACTGAACCCAGGTTAGCTGGCAGAGCTAAGCACAACTAGAGGCTATGTTCACACTACAGGCTTCATGAATGTGGCCCATTTTTGATTTTCTTTCCTATATGTAATTTAATTTAGTAATAATTAATTTAGTTTAATTAATTAAATAATTAATTTAGTTTAATCTAATTTAGTTTTTATCTGACCACTGTGGACACAAAAATCAGATTTTTCAGATTAAATTTGGACAGCTCCCATATCTGATCTGTAGCCAGGTGTCCTCAGTGAGAACGGTCAAATCTAAAAAAAATTGTGTTTTGCTTCACTGTTCAAGCATCGATCCCTGATGGCACCATTCAGTGTCAGTATTTGCAAGAAAATGAAGGAACAGGCATCAGGAGCAATGGCAGATAAGACAGATGAGAACGTCTCGTAAGTCTTGTCTTGTGACGTTGTTTTGGTAATGTGTGCTCACAGGAAGGTTCGGGGCAGATGCCTCTTCATGCTAGTGACAGTTGTGGGTCACTTGCAAGGATTAATGTGACTAGTCATGACACAAAGATGTGAGCAAATGTCATAATTTAGTGTTAATCCTTGTAATGTAAAAGCAGCCTAAGACAAATGAATTAATTTGTCTATTTATATCACTGTGCAGTCACGTAGGGAAAATTTCAAAGATACACAATACTTCATTCATCTTCCTCTTCATAAGCAGCAGGCAAAAAGAATGTACTATAACAATAGTTTGATTGTTTTTCAGGTCATACAGGAAGTATTGAGGAAGGGACTCCACTGAAAACCAGATCCTTGTCTACTGAGCCTCATGCAGACACTGAAAGGGACAGCTGACATGACATGTGACCCACGGGCGCACACATTACTCTGTGGACAATTAATTACTGTGAAAAGCAAAATCAAACTATGGATCATTTAGTGATCAAGCTGCTGATTTACACATTCACTGTGATATATTAGTTAATGAAGTGTGTGTATGGCTGACACGGCCAAACTGGCAGGTGTAGAGCACTTACAATAGAACATTTTATTACGAAAATTAGACTACGTGGTGCTTTGATGTGATGAATGTCAATGTAGTCAGTTAATATTTTGTGCCTTAGATGAGTAATTTTAATTGCACTGGCTGTTGGAATTTCTTGGATTTCTGTGATAATTACTCATCAATTGTCAATGACGTGGTGATAAACTAAAAATAGCACTCATGACAACACTGAAACGAGGAGAAATGTTCACAGTGAATCTATGTAATAATGACTTCTCCAAAAGCTTATTAGTGAGATGTTCCTGCCAAACAAAACACATCGTAGAGGACCAACACAAGAATTGTACATAAAATACATACAATATTGTACAACACAAATGCTGTGTTATGACTTGAAGAGTAGTGTTCCTGTAAGAGAAGACCAGAAGTGTTGATGAAAAAATTCAGTTTACATAAGAAGGAAGGTAAAAAAAAACAAAAAAACTCTCCTCCCTGTGTTCACTCAATGAAGTTATTAAACAAAAGATTCACATACTTTTACCAGCCTTGCTTATGTGATTAAAGAATGTGTCTAACCAATGAGTCAAGAAGTACAGTTGTGTCATTAGTTTGGGCAGAGTATGTATGTTCTCATTTTTTGACAGTATAGCAGAAATGCATCATAAATCTGAATGGTCCACTAACTCTATCCTCATTATATGTATTTTTGTAGATTATTGATTTGTGAATTCATGTACAGAAAAATAAACCTCTATGAGTAAATAAAACTTTAACCCTCACCTGTTTTTGAACTAAAATCAGTACAAAAATCAAACAATCAAGAGCTTTAGATGTTAAAATAAAGCAAACAGTTTCGACATTGGGGGATTCCAAATTCAGAAGACAATCAACCAGAAATTAGACTAAGTAGAAAACCAGTCTAAAACAAACCAATCAAAGAACTGGTAAATACTCTTTATGATTGTGGCACACTGTGAAAATGATAAAAGCAGGTTTAGAACTGCGACATTAACATTAAGACATTTGGCAAACTAGAATTGAAAAAAAATCCCGCAAGGGTTTAATGTAGTGTAGCCATGTTATCTAAGTCATACCGATTTATTTACCAGCGTTATGGGAATTATTATCTCTCATAACAGCATCAACCACAGTGAAATTCAATTCATTATAAGTTGTAGTTGACTTAAAGTAATGGTATATTATTTTATTTAAATTGTTATCCCGACTTGTATTGTTATTACGATAAAAGTCATGACATGACATCCTCGGCATCAGTTGCATACGAGCAAAAAAACTGACTCACAGGGTCCGCCTTTGTAAAAGCCAGTTCAGAAATATACATATTTTTAAAAATACATTGCCACTATCCCTCAGTTTATTAAGCACTTACTAAGCACTCACATTAAATTTTGAATAAATAAAAACGTTCCGTGTGGTTCGGCCGAGGAGGGCGTAGGTGATAATAAAGTAAATCGCTGCAGTCTTTTTAGTTAGGCAATAAAGAGGCCACCAATGCTACAAGCCCTTCTGAGGGGACTTGCGGCATTGAACATAAAGCAGTTAGCCGTGGCTCTGTCTGTTCTCTGGGATAGCATTGCTCTGTTCCTGTTAATCTTTTCTTCTCTATTTTTCTCCCCAAAACTCTCACGGAATTCGACTCTTTACTTGGAACTGTGGAGTTGAGGAGGGGATAAAGAGCTAGCCATGATAACCTCTGCCGGTAAGATGCGGAATGTGTTCATTTTGCTTAAGCTAACATTAGCTACCATTTATTTAGCTGAGTCACACGGTAACTGACTGTCAGCGTACAACTGGTGCGAAAAAACAAAGAAAAGATTCCTTCTAACTTGGCTTGGCACGACGGACAATAGAGTTCTGTCACTACCATTTAACTTGTACATGATAAGTCACATTGTTACGAAGTTCACGCTAACGATGATATGAGCTGTGTCAGTACGATGTTGACGTTCTCAACTTCTGTCGAGGCTCATCAGCATAATGGTCTTTACGTTTGAAATGGTATCGTACTCTGGTGTATTTCCTTATTTGAGAAACTGATACTAAAGTATAGGTATCCAAAAGAGCCCCCACAAGCTTCATTTTACCGCACGTGTTTGCTCACATATCCAAACTTCAGAAGTAAGGTTTGAATTCTTTCTCAATTGCAACGATTGTCTCTTGTGTTTTGAGTTGCAGTATTCCCAGTTTTTTTCTGAAGTGGCCCAACTTTTAGTCATAATAATGTTGCAAAAAAAATGCAGCAGGTTGCTGATCTCTAATGTTTTTTGGGGTTTTTTGCAGCTGGAATTATTTCACTCCTTGATGAAGAGGAGCCAAAGCTCAAGGTAAGAACATTTCACACAACATAGTGCTCCCCGTTGGTGGAGCAGGTCTCTCTATATGGTAACAATGTCATGTCTTTCTCTATTTAGAAACCTCAGAATCAATTATGATTCTGTTTGTTGTATGCACATTTAAGTGTAAAACATTAGCCACTGGTAATATTCACATGAGTCTTTAACACCAAGCAAATGTTACAAATGGTCACCTGAGCTGGATTTCATGTCAAAACATTTAACAGTTACAAAAACACAAATATTACTGTCACTGATGCTAAAAATTATACACAACATCTCTTTCATTTGCAGGAGTTTGCTTTGCACAAGCTTAATTCCATTGTGAACGATTTCTGGGCTGAGATTTCAGGATCAATATACAAAATGTAAGTGCAACACAATCTTTTTAGGTAAAGTCACCATGGAGTATTAATTCCAGCAGCAGTTGCGTTATTCCCACAATTTGCCTTTTTTCACAAATTGCAACAAGTCTTTGATTATGAAGTGGTTTGAGCTGTTTGATAAATATGGACCTTCACAAGTCCTTGAATATAGGACTTTCTGAGATCACAGAAATGTCTTGCCTGAAATAACCTCAATGTAGTCAATTTTTTTTATTTATTAACTGCTGTCTATTCACAGCGAGGTTCTGTATGAGGATGAGACTTTCCGAAGCAGAGAATTTGCTGCCCTAGTGGCTTCCAAGGTTTTCTACCACCTCGGAGCGTTTGAGGAATCTTTGAACTATGCTCTTGGTGCTGGAGATCTTTTCAATGTCACAGATGACTCAGAGTATGTGGAGACCATCATTGGTGAGTAGACAAAGTGTGAATTTTTTAAAACTTGACATGGTTGTTCTGATGGTGATGATGTTTTGTTATCTATGTGCAGCTGTTAATTAAGTAATGTCTTCAATAGGCTGATTAAATCCAAACAAAATATAATAATTACATTTTATTACAATGGTGTGGCTAAAATTTTACACTGTGGACTACATTGTTAAAGAGTTAACATCGCATAAAGTGAACTTTGTAGTTGTTTCAAATTTCAATTTATTTGTGTCCTCTGATAGCCAAATGCATTGATCACTACACCAAGCTACGTGTGGAGAATGCTGAGCTGCCAGAGGATGAGGAGAAGAAGAACATTGACCCTCGACTTGAGGGCATTGTCAACAAGATGTTTTTGCGCTGCCTAGATGACCGCAAGTACAAGCAGGCCATCGGCATTGCTTTGGAGACAAGGCGACTTGACATGTTTGAGAAGACCATCCTCGAATCAGTGAGCAACTGTTGAGATTTCACCTTTGAGTTGAGATTAGGGTTGTATTATTTCATGACAGAATAGTTCTCAGTTTTACACAAGAGTAGTATACTTGTATACTTGTATGTATATGATTATGGCCATTTTATCAGTCATTTTTTCTGATATTTGCTTTATTTTAAGTATAATCCATACCTTTCAGGGTCACAGCTTGCCAGGTTTTGCAGTTACTGTGTCCTTGTTTCTCGTTGTGCATTGATGATTGTCCCTTTTTTTCCCCTCTACTCGTGCAGAATGATGTGAGTGGCCTTCTTGCCTACAGCTTGAAGGTCTGCATGTCATTGATGCAGAACAAGAAGTTCCGTAATGAAGTGTTGAGGGTGCTCGTCAAGCTGTATATGAACTTGGAGAAGCCTGACTTCATCAATGTCTGTCAGGTAACCATCAAAACAAAAAATAACACTTAAATGTATTGTTTCTATGCCTTACTAAAACTGTTATACATGGATTGTTGATAAGATAACCCTTCATCAATCCCCTCCAGGAAATTTTGATATACCAGCAGCAACATCGACCGACATACCAACATTATATGGGTCAAAATAAAAAGACAGAAATAGGGGAAAAAAAGATAGAAATAGAAATTAGCAGTAAATATATATATACATGTCTATACTGCATATATAAAATAAAATGAAGGACCTGCGGAAGTCCTTCATTTCTGATTATTGTCAACTTGGTCATCATTCTCGTGTCTCCACGACTATCTTATCTATCTTTCTGAGTAGAGTTTAAGTCAGAGCAGAGAACCAGCCCTCTTAATGATTTTGTTCATTGTGAGTCCTTGGTTGTGACACTGCTGCCCCTGCACACAGCAGCATAGAAGATGGCGCTGGATACAAAACAGTGAGAACTCAATATCTCTTTCTTCTTTTGTCTCCCCACCTATCTAGTGCCTGATTTTCTTGGATGACCCTCAGGCTGTAAGTGACATCCTAGAGAAGCTGGTGAAGGAAGACAACCTACTGATGGCCTACCAGATATGCTTTGACCTGTACGAAAGTGCCAGCCAGCAGTTCCTGTCTTCTGTCATCCAGAACCTGCGTATGGTTGGCACACCCATACCTGCAGTGCCTGGCTCTACAAATACAGGCACTGTCCCCACAGTGGACAAAGACAGGTGGGTAGGGGAGGAGAAAAAGATGCAGTCACACCAAGACAGAAATCCATAGTAGTGTTAGTGAAGCTTGCTAGTACTTAGAGATCTGATTTTGTTTTTTGATAGTGTAAAGTCTGGCTCTATTAAGTAATCTTGTTCAACAATGTAGCAGCTGCACTTGTGCAAACCAACAATCCTGAAAAAAATCATACCTTTTTATTGTCTCAACTTAAAGATATGGTTGGTAATGTGTTGTAGAAGCATAATTTGTTATCTTTGTAGAAATCATCTTAACATCATGACACAATCGTTAAATCAAATGGTTGGGTACGAATCCGGTATCTGTGGCTCCAGTAGATAGATAGTTAAATACTTTCCTAATCCTGAAGGAACACCAGCAATAACAAAAACACCTGAAATAATGATAAAAGAAGCATAGAATATACATAACAGTAAAACAGTCTGTCATAGTCACAGTCGCACACAGTCAGTCATAGTAGGCCTGAAATAAGCTCATTTTGCTCAGCCTAAATTAAATGATTGGGTGGGCGATCTCATTTTGTAGAACAGCATTACATTGAGAGATGTTTATGTTTTGTTTTTTGTTTTGTAATAAAGCCCCATTTCAATACATGATGTAGCAGAATATTAGAGACATCTCAACATATCCTAGTTCACTGCAAATTGAATTGAGTTTTTAAAATGACCACAGTTGACTCAGCACCTCATTAGCGGCACATGGTGTCAAAACAAATACTGGGGATTGCATTTTACGTTACTTACCAAAACTGCAACATATGTCTATATGAATCATTATGTTGATTATCTGTTGTTCAATTCAGTTTTATTTATATAGCGCCAAATCACAACAAAAGTTATCTCATGGCACTTTACATGTAGAGCACAGAGTGAGAAACAGAGAGCAACTGAAATAATAACAGTAACAAAGATGAAGCTGGAAATGAGTCCAACTGGAAGCCGTCTTAAACTCCGTGTGGACCTAACGGGCGACAAAGCACAAACACTCCGGGGAGGAAGACAAGTTCGTAACATGCAGTAATGGGACATGACTGAGTGTAGATAGAGAGAGAAGCACAGTGCATCCTGGGAAGTCCCCCGGCAGTCTAGGCCTATAGCAGCATAATTAGGGGCTGGTCCAGGGTATAAAGTGGTTTTCACGTTTGAAAATGTAATTTTGCATGTGTTGCAGTGATGCAATGGAGACTGATGACAAGGCTGGCAGCTCCCCTGCTGGAAAGCCTGCAGAGTCGGTAAATACTTTGGATTGTTCTAATATCAACCCAGGTGCAGGTGTTTTGGAAGGACAAATTTTCTTTGCTTCATCTCGTGTCTTTTCTGTGTTTGTGTAGAAGGATGAGCCCAAAGACCAGAACGCCAAGATGATCAAAATCCTTAGTGGGGAGATGGCCATTGAGCTGCACCTGCAGTTCTTAATTAGAAATAATAACACAGATCTAATGATCCTCAAAAATACAAAGGTGAACATGGATTAGGTCGTAATGCACGGTGTTATCATACTATTTTTTGGTTTTAGTCATTAGTATTCTAATGAAAAGCGAAATGGCTTTCAGAATGTAATGAATAAACCAATGCCTATGCAGTTAGATGATGCATTTGTTGAAAAACTTTCTGATAAAGATTTTTTTCTTTGTCACTCCAGGATGCAGTCCGAAATTCAGTGTGCCACACAGCGACGGTCATAGCCAACTCATTCATGCACACAGGAACCACAAGTGACCAGTTCCTCAGGTAATTCAGCTCTGATAAATTAAAACATGGCACGTTTAACTTGAGAACAATGTACACACTCCAGTTCAATATTTTGACCCATATTTTGTGTATTTGTAGGGAAAACTTGGAGTGGCTAGCAAGAGCAACAAACTGGGCAAAATTCACAGCTACGGCTAGTCTGGGTGTCATCCACAAGGTACATTTATAGATAACAACTGTAAAACTAAAAGGCAAAACGCAGATGCATTTCTTTAATTGTTCTCTAATTAACCTTAAACGCTGCGTATACAGGGACATGAGAAGGAGGCGCTCCAGTTAATGGCCACTTACCTTCCCAAAGACACCTCCCCGGGCTCTGCCTACCAGGAGGGAGGCGGCCTGTATGCTCTGGGTCTTATCCATGCCAATCATGGTGGTGACATCATTGATTACTTGCTCAGCCAACTCAAGAGCGCCAGCAATGATGTGAGTTGTGTGTATATTTGTTCACCATTAAACCGAAACATGAATGGAAATTGATATTTATTGTTTGCAGAAGTCATTTCACCAGGGCAGCACAGTGGCTTAGTGGTTAGTACTGTTGCCTCACAGCAAGAAGGTGTGTGTGTGTGTTTGCATGTGAGTGCTGCCCATTGCTCCTCATACTAAGGATTGGTTTAATGCAGAGAAATTTCACTACGGGGATCAATAATTTCTTTTTGTTGTTGTTGTTCTATTATTTTAGGCAAGGGAATCTTTATTAACATAATACATGAAGACAAGACAGTTTAGAAATTGTATAAAAGCCCAACCCCGTCTAGAAAAAAGAGTTGCACATTACCATAAATCAACCAGAATGTGTTTACAGGAAGTTGTAAACTTCTGAAGTATAATCTTTCATGATGTGTGTTCTTTCTCTGTTTCACAGATTGTCCGTCATGGTGGTGGCCTTGGTCTGGGTTTGGCAGCCTTGGGCACAGCCAGACAGGATGTTTATGACTTGCTAAAATCCAACCTGTACCAGGATGATGCTGTCACGGGTATGTTTGCACTGGATAAACTGACTCTTTGAAGCAGCTCTAAACAGAAATGTCTCAGTTGTTTCAAGATTGTTAGCTGTTTATTGGTGCATGGTTTCTAAACATTTCTGTGTAATAAAAATGACATACCTATGATTATTATTATTATTATTACTACTATTAAAATTTGCCCTATTGCTAATGTAGTATTTACAATCATATTTACGATCAAAAGATATGAGCCAACCATGCTACCAAGGAAAGTATAAAGTTTGACTTAAGACCTCTAGCATCAAATTTCATTGACTATGTATCACTAATGTTAATGATAGCATATGTTTCTCATACCGTAATAATTTTTGTTCAAAAACTTGGCATGGTTGTAATGCAATGTGCAATCTCAGGTGAGGCTGCAGGTCTGGCTTTGGGCCTTGTTATGTTGGGCTCCAAGTCAGCTCAGGCCATAGAGGACATGGTGGGTTATGCCCAGGAGACGCAGCATGAAAAAATCTTGCGTGGCCTCGCAGTGGGAATTGCTCTTGTAATGTATGGACGCATGGAGGAGGCTGATGCCCTCATTGAGAGCCTCTGCAGAGATAAGGTAAGGGAGAAATACATTCATAGCGCACATTCTCTATGGTTGCTTACTATCGAAGGTGTACTAGTTTATTTTAGTGGACTTCATGCTGCTTATCATGTATGAACACAATGCATATTGACTGATCCAGCAAAGGTGATAGACAGAAGTTGTTGTTAAATTATTACAAAGTCTAAAGTGAAGAAAGTTGAAAGGGCATTCAAAAAACATCTCGGCGTGTATTCAGCTGGCATGTGTAGTTACAAAATTTGATGTATTGAGTCCCATATGTAATCCTGGACTCCTGAATTGCGTGTTTACTTCATGTCACATGTGACTGATCTTCTGCTCTTTCTGCCAGGAAACTTTCTGAAAGAACTCAATGTGGGAAATGAGTCAAACAATGTTGATTGTAGTTGTGCATGCAGATGCAAGGCTTCAAAGCTCTGTTTTCGTTCACTGTCTACCATAGGACCCCATTCTTCGGCGTTCTGGAATGTACACAGTGGGCATGGCCTACTGTGGCTCTGGGAACAACAAGGCCATCAGACGCCTGCTCCATGTTGCCGTGAGTGTCTTGTTCACAACACATTATTTAATGAAAGGGAGATTAGTAAGACCCCAGCTTTCCTCATAATCATAATTTGCTTAAAAAGATCTACAATTTATATTTAGCAGGAGTAAAATATTTTATTTTGCATTTTGTATCTTTTATCATCACACTGACTTTCAATTTTACCCTACCACATCATAAGTTTCCCTAAATTATTTTAGAGCAGCGATAGAGATCTTGAATCATGAAGCAGTTTTAGAGGATAATTACACCATTAAAGGAATATATGCAAATATTTAAACCAATGTGTTTTCAGTTTTCACATTTGCAGAGGTATGAGAAGTTCAGCAGTATGTCCATTAGGTGGCGGCTTATACAAGCTGAAGTAATTAGATGTTGCAATAGTTGTGCCACAGTGGTGCTACAAGATAAAGGTTTATAGTAGAGTTTGATAGGTCACTGTATCAACTTTTGTTAATTGGCTGCTTTATTTTTATCTAAAGGTGAGTGATGTGAATGATGATGTCAGAAGGGCTGCCGTCGAGTCAATTGGTTTCATCTTGTTCAGGTAAGATCCAGACTCCATTACCTTAGCAGCAAATAGCATGTCTGATGTCTGTGCATCAGCCAGTTCCACTTGGAATTGGATGCCTTGGCCAGAATGCCTTTGATTAGTATAGAATGTCTTAGAAATCAAGATCATATGTCGCCCTTTCTCTGTGCCTTTTTTTGTGATTGTTTAGGTCTAAAAAGCTTGAATTTTACAGTGATTTTTCTCATAAGTTGCAATGTAATTTGAGTAGTCTTATGGTATTTGGTGGCGGGGTTAAGGAAAATTACAGGAATTGACAGTGCAAAAATAACGTGAATTGGCAGAAATTGCAAGTCTACGTGTAAAACATTTGGAAATTGAATTTCACCGTCATTTGCAGTTATTTTTGTTGGCAAATGATGGGAGTTGACCTTCTCCATTTAGTTTACATGGTATTTTCACCTGACTTTGCATTTTTATGACGTGTCACGTTGGTCTTGGTTTTGATTTGACTGATGCAGGGAAGTGCAGTGACTGGTGTTTGTGGAAAATGTAGTCTTATCAAGAGTTAGACTGCTAGTTAATGAAGAGGGGACCTCTGTTAGTTCAGCTAAAATGGTTTAAAACGGAACTTCTCTTGTCAGGGGTATGTGATAAAGTAGACTCAATTATGCCATTTTTGTAGCATGAAGATGAATCAAATAAAAAATAAAAAAGGGAAACTGTCTGACATGTTCTGAGCTTGTAGAGCTCCCTCCATGTCCACTGTATGAGGCATTATGTATTTAAATGGCGTAAAATGTATGCTGCAACATCGAAAGAAACTGCATGGTATTGACAGAAAAACAGTTTATCACAGTTTTCTTTCAGCCAAGACCAAAGTTCAACAACACAGAAAATATTTTATTGAACACATTTGTTGCCATTCAATTTCTCACATACAATCTCTTAATGGAATGCTGTCCACGAACATGTCAATACATGAGGCTGGAATACACATCTAGAAGCACTCCATAAAAGCAATACAACTATCATCATGAGTGCAATGCTTTTTATGTTGGTGTTGCAGAATGGTTTTGAAAGGTACTCGAGTGATGTTCTTTCAAAATACAAGCCTGTAGTCTGAGACTATCCATAGTGTATTTTAATAGTCCAAGTTGACAGGATTATCATAGCAATATTATGTTTGTATCTGTACAATTTCCTGATTATCATATGATTTTATTTCTTGAATTCCATTCTTTGATGACCTGAGCTCTTTTAAGTTTGACATTTGTTTGAGCTTATCTTCCTGCGTTCTGTGTTTCATAATATTAACATTCAATTTATGACATATTTAACTGAAGAGTTTTGCACCATTTTTAAGTGATAATCCTTACATTTGTGGGTTTTTCCCTCCCATGGCTGACATTTCTTAGTAGTGGCAGGTAATAACAGCAGATTGGCGAGCAACCTAGCCCACAATTCTGTTTGAAATGCAACGGTTATAAGAAGGTAATAGTACAAGCTTGAGTACTCTTCCTTACACATCCCTAAAAGTGAACAACATTGTCATGTGACACATTGTGCTTCATCATTTTATATTAATCTCCCACAATACGAGATGCATGAGAAAATTAGAAATCAATTGAATGACAACAAAATTTCTGTTAAATTTTGATACTTTAAACAATTAAAAAAAAAGATAATCATTTTAAACACATATTACTGAAACATAAAGGTTACTAACTTAAATTTTGTTGTTTTCTAGTGTTCCAGTAAAGGATTGTCAATTAAATTTGGAGGAGTGGCCTCTTCCAATTATACATTGTTATGAGTGTCTGGTGGCACTTCCATTTACTTTCTTTTTTACAGGAGAAAAAAGTGGTCAAAATGTAAAGGTTTTCACCATGAATCTGATAGATTTCAAGTTATCCTTTTAGTAGGATTAATGTTTTTCTTGGTTCTATACATAACTAACACAGTCCTGCTTACAGTCATCATTTTCAGTCAGCAGCAGTGCGTCTAACACTACACCTACAGATGACTGTATGGGTGCTTGTCGGCACCTCAGTGGGCTTTGGTAGCCCACTACTCCAACACCATTTTTCATCCCCTGCTTCATGAACAGTTTAGAGTTTTCAGCCATAGAAGATTTCAAAGAAAGCTGTGTCAGTGTCCGCTCGGCATTTGATTCCCTTGGATGCCTTAGTCCATGACTGCTCTGGCTCTTGTAATTACAGGTGATGTAACGCGTGAAAGCCTGTCTGAAAGTCTTGTTGAAGAGCGTGTAGACCAGTGGGTTGATACCTGATGACACATATCCCACCCATACAAAGATCTCCATGAGGCGGGCGATTACGTTAACATCACAGCTGTTACATAGCACAGAGGTGATATTTGTAATAAAGAAAGGGCACCACATCACTACAAATAGTAGAAATACGATGCCTAGCACTTTTGATGCACGTTGCTCATTACTGAGGTTTTGCATGGACTTCTTGCCCATGGTGGACATTCTGCGAAAAGACATGTCTTCACCTGTTAAACAGCTTTTCATGCCTATATTTGGGTTTTCTTGCATCCTGTGAAATCTGCCATCTAGTATGTTCAGTTTCTCAGCTGGAGATGAGACCCCAGTCTGTTCCCTTTGAAAGACTGTGGAGACTGTTGGACAGGAAAAGCGCTGTGTCACCTTCGACTTGAGTAAGTATACTTTTTTGCGCAGCACTTGGACAGTAAGTAGATAGATGACCATCATAATGGTTAAAGGGATAAAGAATGCTGCCATGGAGCCAAACATGATAAACTCCTGGAAGGTGTCCGTCTTCAGCAGGCAGGTGTGGTTACTGTTGAAGGTGATGTTGTTGGGAAGGTGGTAGTTCTGAAGACCTTTTATGGGAATTGGAATAGCTATACCTAGGACAAGATGATACAAACGTGTTAGAATGGGGAGAGATTGCTCTTGTCAACTTAATTTCTTTTTTCTTTTCCATCACTGAAACTTGAAACTTACTTTTGACGTATCAATACTTGTGATGTGATTGCATAGGGGTTAGCAGTACTTGAATAACAGTGTGTCTTATTGTAGATTAGGTGTAACAATCGAATAAACACATTTTTCATAACCTGCCATGATCTGTCTTAAAGTGAGCGATAGTGCTGTACACAGTCTCGCGGTGAGGCTGCTTTTGCTGTCATTAATTGTTGCAGTCTCCACTCCATCCGATATTCTGGCTTTGCTCATGAAATTAACCTCAAATGAAACCAAACCAGCCAATTGGAGACTGGGTGAAAGTGGAACTTGACCCCGTTGTGTGAGAAATTGTGGCCAGAAACCACTATTTAATTTCATTTCTTACTGGAACTGTGAGATTCAACACCTAAACAAGGGATCAAGAGGTTTCCAGTAATCTATCAAGCTGTAGACCAAAGAGAGAGACAAAATCCTTTGGGTACTAAAGCAATCGGGTAACAAGCTGAAGTTTTATTTTATATTTGTAGTTAACTGTCAGTGTTGCAATTACAGTGTGAGCCTTTGGATGCACCAGCCATAGCTGTGTGTGGATTAATGGTGTATTCAGATCCAGGCTCCTAAGAACATAATTGGGAGTAGCAGGTCTTAAGCACACTATACTATTAAGACATGACAGTATATAAGTACTATGGTGGCAGTACTAATACGCCTGGTGGTAGGCTGCCCTACACCCCCCCTTCCCAATATAAACTGAAGCTTACAATGCAATGGTTTATACAGTGTCAAGTTTTATTGCATCCGGCTTGTATTTCAGAGTCTATAAACCAGGCCTGCCATGGATCTTATGTCAAGGAATCAAAGTAATTGCGCTTGAGGAAAAAATCATCACTTGTAATAACTAGACTAGTCACGAAAGACTAGTGGAAAATTAGTTGAAGTTAAAGAAGCAGTCTGAATTATTATGCTTACCAATGGATATTAGCCATACCAGCGCTATCTTGGCCATGGCCTTTGCTCTGGACTTGTATTGGCTGTGTTGAATAGGCCTCTTTATAGCAATGTAGCGGTCCAGTGAAATGGCACACAGGTGCATAATGGATGCAGTGGAGAACAGCACATCCAGGAAGAGCCAAATAGGGCAGAGGAACTCTGGCAGCGGCCATCCAGAGTCTAATGAGAAAGCAAGTGTGAAACAGTTCTATATGAGAATGAAATAATCCCAACTTCAAAAATTTGACAATACAAGACAATTCTAATGCTTAATTTTCACGTATTTTTTATGATGCAAATGTGCGACATTCCTTAGTAATTCCTAAAAGAACTCTTTCTTGGACACTGCCAGTTATGGGAGATGTTCCACAATGGCTAGGGATTCAAAGTAGCACTCGCACAAAAGATTGGTGTTTGTTTATCTCTGTGAGGAATGACTTTACTGGAAAAAGGAGGGTTCACTGACTGTTTATGGTGTTAAAAGCTCTTTATGTAGATGTGCTGGAGACTATGCTCAACAGAAGTGTTTATTTTCAGTTCCAGGCATAAATTTGGCAAGTAATTGTTCTGGCTTTTGTCCCATCACCCATTAACATTGTAGAAGACCATTGTTGGAAATATTGCTTTACACAATTTTCTTTTGTTTTACCATCCTCCCCTTGTTGTTTATATTAGTACGGCTAATTTCTATAGTTCATTTTAAAAACTCAAACATACACCAAGCAACAAAAGCAGCAGTACTCATTTTGCATAGTTTAGTTCTATAGTAGAGTCCTGAAAGTTGAAAAGGCCACATTTTATAATCAGAATTGTTTAAGAATGTATCCCTTTTCAAACAAATGCAATTTATAAATGTGTGATGGGGCAATGGTCGTATGTTAGTGTATCCTTGCGCAAAGCTCCGATACTTTGATCAAGACTTTTTTTTATTTGGGAAATACATATAAATCTTGCTTTGACACATTCGTGTATTAATTCTTAATTGTGAGTTCTGTTTTCCGAGTAATTGTTTCAAAACGTGTCAAACTTGAATTTATTTTTTATCCATAAAGTAAACAAGTTGGTTTCAAGCCAAAATATCAGTGCCACATTAGGCTGAAATGTATTGAAACTTAAGTATACCATTCACTCATCAGTAGAAAGCTTTGTGAGGCAATTGTTTGCAAATATGATATTCCAGGAAGCAACACAATGCCCATATCACATAAGCCCTCTCAAATAACGGTTAATAGCCCATGTTAATTACCAAAGCTTTTCCAGTGCTATATTTTATGTTTATACATAGGGTTCGGCCACACAGTGCATTTTGAACACGTGGGTCTATTAAAATTTCAAGGTGTATGCCATGATTTCATCTGCCCAGCAGATGTGGAAAATGCCTGGAAATGCTTATTTCTTACACATGTAACTGAAACAGTCAATCTCTCTGCGGCCTTTTTTGTTAAAGGTTTCCACTGAAGTTTTGCTTGGACTGTTACCCTCATGAAACTGGGCTTACAGTTAGCTTAATCTCTTAGCTGAGCCTCATTTAATACAATTTCTTTTATCCAGTGCTG
Organism: Brotula barbata; assembly: GCA_900303265.1. Lineage (NCBI taxonomy): Eukaryota > Metazoa > Chordata > Actinopteri > Ophidiiformes > Ophidiidae > Brotula > Brotula barbata. Next base: position 55,036 of record OMNV01008413.1, read on the forward strand.
AAGTGTTAAGCAGCTTCCTCCGGTCAGGTTTCAGGTGAAGTAATTGATCATTCATAAGGCAGTCTGGGTTCCCACATAGTTGATAGCTCTGCTCATACAGATTGTGCAAAGTACCAAACAACCTACATCAAAACAACCTACATCAATTTTTACCTCTGACATATTTCCTCCCATCTTGGTGATGGAAAGATGACTGGAGCCTGGGTCTCAAAAGTATTAAGCAGTTAAGGAGTTTAATTTTATTTTTTTAGCAACAATATTTTTGTGTTTATTTGGATATATTTTCCTAATGATAGCATGAGAGCTTAATTTTTTCAATCACATTTATATTTTTTCTTTATATTTTGTTGTGCAAATCAGCTTCCCTTACATAAACAGTTCTCAAGCCTGTAATCAGGACATCTCAGTAACTGTTTGCAAGCTGATTCCTTGGATTGTGAAATCACTCATTTGAAGTTATTGGGGGTTTTTGTTTTTGTTTTTTTTACTTTTCATTTCTACTTGTATATTATTGATAGCTTTTCAGTCTTTCAGCCGCTACTGATATGAAGGCAAATTTTAACTGCTTGAAAAGAACTCTAATTTGGTGATTTTTTTTTTTTTTTGATAAGACAATTGGCAGTTATGATCAAATGCTGTTAGTAGAGTTTAAGATGTGATATACCTAAATTAAAACCCTTTCTCTGTTATCGGGATTATAAACTCAATGGACAAACTGACTATAAGGATGTGGTTCTGACAGTTAGCCTCTTTGGTAAAAACTAAGGGATTTGTTTGATTGCATCTTGCCTCCTAAGGAGAATTTTACCGGTTTGCATATTATATTGTAATATAGCTTCAGAAATAATGTTATTCTTATGCAGCTGTATTTAAATTAAAAAAAAAAAAAAATTTCGATTGAGGTTCTTTTCTTAAGTTCCTTTTTTGTTTTTTTGTTTTCCCATGAAATGAGGGTGAGTTCTTTATAGAACTTAGCAAATTCTGTCCTGTCATACACATGCATATACACTCCCTTCCAAAAATTTGACAAAATTTGTCATGAAAATGTATCATTAATTACAGAATGCTCTTAAAATCAACACCATGTCTCTTAATTTGGATCCATTACATTTACAGAGCTAACATCAGTTAAAACCAATATCATATTTTGATTAACAAAATATGAATATGAACAACTGACAGAATTTTTGGTTTATCATCGCAAGGCCCTGTAAATGAACTTACTGTACAGAACAGTGACGAGGGCAATGGGCATCACTAGGAGCCCCACCAGCAGATCAGCTACTGCAAGTGACATCAGGAAATAGTTGGTCGCATTCTGCAGCTTCCTCTCCAGGGACACAGCGAGAATGACTAGGATGTTTCCTCCAATGGTTGGGATGATGACCATAACAATCAGCAAGGCAGGCCATGTCAACTGAATCCCAGAGTCCTCTCCTGGCCTGGAACTGTTATGCACAAGCAGAGCAGCCACTTGCTGAGACATGGTACAACAGAGGGTCTAGGTGGCCTTGGTCTGGGTTGGGGCTCTGTTTTTGCCGGTGTTGAAAACTCGGTCAGCATGGTCTCACAGGCAAGGGCACGGGTTTGGGCGGGGCAGGTCAGGGTAGAAGCAAAGGATGCTGCATTTTTTTGTGCAGTTGTACTAACCAAAAAGTGCAGCTGAAAATTGGTAGGTCCGCTTCTTAAAATGAGCAAATCTAAAAGGGGGGCTTGCTCATTCACCATACACTTGCAGTAATCCCAACATGATTAATACTTCCATTGTGAGACGGTATCAGGGCTCCACATTTTTATGGACAAGTACAGACAGTTGGTATTCTTGTCATCCTGTAAATTGTCTTCAAAGAACAACCCAGTCTGTTGAAGAAATTGGAATATCATGTTATGCATTTCCCTTAAATTAAGCGACAATTATGGTAAGTGAGTATGAATGTTGCCGTCTCTGGGTATTGTTAGTTTTCAATCATGGCCAACAGATGTCATCTGTAAAGCATGCAGTTTTCATTTTGTAATGTAATAGAAGTATAACAATGAAAATTTGCAGGGAAAATTGACCCATTCCAAAAATGGTTGACAATTAATTTTTATTTTTCTAATCATCAAATATACAAATTTACAGGTGGGCATTACAGAATGGCAAGTTGTTTCCTCTGATATTTTTAAAAATAATTTGAAAAACTTCCATCTATTCTTATCGAATGCTAACTAGATTATGTAAAGTTCAACAACAATAGTGTAAATGTGCAATAATTGCAATTCTATAAGTATGATATTGTTTGCATTTTGAATTCTTATTTGAGCTTGTTGGACACCTCAATGTCCAAAATTTACTTACCTGCTCCTGGCATGTAGTTCTGTCACACATTGAGGTTGTTCCGTACACGGTTGAACAGCCAGAGCGATTTCAGAGTTGGTACATCCTTACTCCTGTAAATATTTGGGTAACAACGTTTGCTAGAACACCAGTGCGGCATACTGCCCAATTTGATTTGCACTTTGTATATTGCTTTTTTCACATCCGCCATCGCATTTTTCTATTTCCACCCTCAAGTAAGAACATAATGCACTTCCTCAGAAGCAAAACTTAAATCTTTCTGTCTCTGAAGCAGTCCACGATGTGGAATTTGTTTTGTTTCCACGTGTTGGAGGAACCCCCAGTCTTGTTTCGCATCACTTACTGAGATCACAGGTTTAAAACTTTCAGATGTTGTGGCTCCTCTGCCTCTCTCCCAATCCTAATCGGTGCCTCTTGTTCACAGCCTCTGATCAGCCTGTGCTTGCTCCCGTCTTGTTCGTTCTCTCTCTCTCTCTCTCTACCCTCCCTCCTCTCTGTCTTGCCCATGAGTCACACTCTGAACAAAACAGATGAATGTCTTTGTGCTGGCAACATGCCAGTGGTTCTGGGAGGTAATTTCCTTCAACACAGCCGTTCGACTGTTTATATTTGTCACTTTCTGTTCTCTCCTTCACTTGAAGCAAGAAATGGTGGGGGAGCTAGAAGTTGGGAGAAGCTTTCCGTGTGGTAAGGTGCACAAAAATGTCCTTGTGGGCTCTGATGTTCAGACTTGGATACAATCCTGTTTTCTCCATCGTTTGAAATAGAGATCAGTTTTGTGTTCAAACATTTACAACTCTGAGGCTATGCAGCAGGCACATTTTGTAACTTGCAATCGTTTCATCCATTGCCTTTGCCTCTGTTGATTCTTTTTTTTTTTCCCTCCCCCCAATTAATACTGACCTCGTAACTGTTAACTTGGTACGTTTTCATGCACAATAAAATATTGATCACACTATGATGTTCTGAATAGATTTATGTAGGCATGTAAATGGTATATCCTGAGTAATCCACCTCTACATGTATGTCCTCAAGCGGATTCTGCACAAACTGATGATGCAGCTTGTGTATACTTGGAGGATGGAGGAGTCTTTATTGGTGTCAGACATTAGTGTCAGACATGCACTATTCTCATTTCCCCTGGACTGTTTGATTTTAATTGAATTTAAATGTTAATTATCTAACACATGGTGCCTGTTTGGATACAACATTGTCCAGTTGCTTTCATGTTATATTTGGGTGACTGGTTAAAATAATATACAGGATGCAAGCTAATCAGATGTGCTCCCTCGCAGTGCTAGTGCATTAGTAACTGCCTCAGTCACATTTTCATGTGGCAAAATGAATATATAATTTGGTTAATTTGGCACTACTCATGCTGCCATCTTCCTTTCTGTCTGTGCATGTATGCATGTTGCATAATATTTCCTGAAGGCAGAGGTGCTGGAGAAAATAAAATGCAGCACAAGAGTTCTTGGCATTCATTATTGCCCGTTAACATGATAAATGTGATGGATGTCGTTGTTGTGTGTTGTTGAGAAAGGTTAATATTTTCAGCCTCATTAACTATGTGCTTGCACCGAGATCTGAGTGCAGGATCTTAAGCAGCGCTCCACCGCAGTAGTAGACATGGTTATACTGTTCTGACATTATTCAGATTATTGCAGACCGGTAGATGATAGCAACATGTTTCATTTGGACTAATTCAAAGCAACTGTTTGCCATTTGTACATCAAATTCGTACAATATATGAAGTTTTACAGTTACTTGACTTTTTATTTGTACAAACAGTTATTACCACTATTAGAATCCCATGATGTTGGGCATTTTAAGTGAGTGAAAGCCTGTAATGAACTGTTAAAATAAATGCAGAATTGCAGAACATTCTCTTTTTAAAGGACACTTCACTGTCACCAACAATAAGATAGTAACTTTGACCAAATGTGAAAAGAAGACACAGCATATTGCATTTATGTCCACAGAATTTTGTACCACAGAATTGCTTGGCTCAGCAGTTGCCATCCTTACCCCACAGCAGCGCCATTAGAGTGAAAATAAACAACTCTAAAAACAATAATAATAGGACGGCTTTCGGTGACGATCCCATATTTCCTGTGTGCTACATAATGGCTTGGTGCTGTTTTATGTATCTGTTTTATTTGAAACATGATAAAACAGGATAAACAGAAACAGGATAAATAAATACTCCTTTTCTTCAAATTCAGCCATGGTCTGTTATTGGCTCTGTGCATTTGTACACTTGTTTTGACTCATCGGTTATGTTTAATTGTATGCTTTACAATGATGTCCCAGAGAATCATTATCTTCTTTGCTTGAGACTTGCGTTCAGAGTACTTAAAAATTATTGGGAACAAATAACCTCATCCATCACATGCATGGACCTTTAGCCTTTAGCAAACAGAGCCAGGAGGAGAATTGGAAAAAACTTGCACAGGCTGTGGTTTTGACTGACTCCAAACTAAAGTTGCAATGTATCTTTGTCTATTCATATTATGTTGTATTTTATTACAAAATACACTTAAATATCATCTAATGTATCTGAGGTGACTTAAGTCATTATTGTAAACTCAGAGCAGAGTCTGATTTAAGGTACTAAATATTCTGACTAGACTTGAGTTTGATTTCTAGCTATGATGTACAATTTCGTTGAGACTCAACAGCATCCATGTTTCCACATAAGAGCCATGGCTAGGTGTTCAGGAAGCTATTCCCTTTGAGGTGAATGGTAATTTTGTTGTTTCCCAAAGCGGATTCCATCAGTAGGAGGTGCTACAAAAACATGTTTCTCAGAGCACTCAATGTATGGCTTGCTGCTAGAATGTAAAATGGCTTGAAGCAAATCTTTCAAAATAAGTGTTTTTATAGTTAAAGGCTGTAGCTGTGAATCCACTAGCTATGTCCTTGTAATAAAAGAGTAATCAAACTTGAAAGATTTGTAACTTGTCTCGAATGAACCCTGACATTACTTGCATGTCCACTGAAAACATCACTCATTCCTTCTGTTAGTTCCATTCAATGAGCATTTAATATTGAATTAGATTATGTTAACCGTAACGGATGTGATCTTTTACTCAACTTTCAGGTATTCAATAGTTAACTTAAAGTTCTCCGCACATCGTCCTTAATATTCCCCTTCTTCTTCTCTCTGTTGTACTGTCTTTATTCAGGACCCCAGAGCAGTGTCCCAGTGTTGTTTCTCTGTTGTCAGAGAGCTATAACCCTCATGTGCGCTGTGGTGCTGCCATGGCTCTTGGCATCTGTTGTGCTGGGACAGGCAACAAGGTGAGTACTTCCACTTAAAGTATTGCTCTTAATAAAGCCCTTTTCATTGCCATTCAAGGCAAAATACACGAGATTGTCATAACCTTTTTAACTTGACTCTTGCTTGAGGTAACATGCATCACAGACGCCAAGATTACATATTGTATGCTCCTAAGACAGCTAGTTGAACAAGATGAAAAAGAATAGATTCAGCCTCTCCAATGTTGGCAGAAGATGCTAAGCCAAAAGTCATTTCTTTTGTGTTGAATCTTATGCTGCATTGATGAATCTCGTGTGCGAAATGGGTTTGATAAAGTTGGTCAAAACAGAGGTTGTAATTGGCACAGGTTGCAGTATTCCCAAGTGCCTCTGAACTCCACTTGCTTCTGCTTCAGTTGTAAAAAGTCCACAGCTGAGGTCTTCCTTGTGTTTCTTTGTCCTTGTTTTTTTTGCTATAGGCCTAGTTTATAAACTGAGTACAGTTTCAACATACTATAGAGTATGAGACAACTTGTTTTCTGACCCATTAATATGTGCTTGAATCTACTTGTAATTTGGAAATTTTGAGTTCGCTGAAAAGTTTTCAGTATCATATACTATCAATGCCCACCGTTGGTTTGTAAACTGGGCTCACTACAGTTGGAGAAAGGGAGTAAAGGAGACAGAAGTCCGGGGTGTTACTACTTTGAGGGCTGTTGTTACTATACCGGCTGATCATTGTCAGGTGGCACAGCTTCATAGAGTCATGGCTCATTACACTGCGAGCCTTGAAACACCAGAAAGAATGTATTGACCTGTGCAGGCCAGAGCTTTTCTGCTTTGTTTATCCAGGAAACTTTAAGCACAGGCTTTCAGAGAGTAATTATGTGGCGAAGTATATCACCTGTAAGAGAACACAGTCTTTTGCCACCAAAACTTGTGCTTTGGATATTTTTACTCGACTGATGGATCTGTTCTGTTGTATTGCAGAGGAAATCTTTTTTGACTCTCCTGTAAATAAAATAAAATTCATGCAGTAGTTCAGCATTCAACACCAAATTCATGCTGTTTTATGAAAAATGTTTTCATTTGGAAAATATAGGATGCATATTCTGCATTACACCCTTTGAATATATACAGTTTTAGTCAGCCATTTTAAGTCCTAAAATGAACCTAATCTTAAGTTAAACTCTGACTGAGGTACAATGCCATAAAGACCAATCAAGCAGTGCTCGTAATGTGAAGATCTTAAGCAAACTCAGGCTAAATCAGCAGAGAGGGCTGACACAGATTGACAGTAAATGCCCTTAATTAACTCTTAACAACCTAAGGGCAACAGGATTTGGTTGACTGGTGTTAGCTTTGCACTCAAAATTAACATCCTGCTCACTGCCTAACACGGTGGAGCTGAGAACACTGATGAAACATGGTTTATTTTACCTTCTGTGCCAGCATCGTTGTTTGTTCCTCTTTTTAGTGGAGCTGATGTCTTTCCTTGTGATCGTGGTGGTGTTATTCCAGTCATTACTACTCACTGGAGAACAGGATTTAGCGTAAAAATGAGAATAAAAAGGCATCCCTCTTTTGTGATTTACTGAAGAGAGCTTTCCAGTTGCTTTGGGCAAAAAGATTTGGACAAAACGACAAGTGCCAGTCCAATCTGCAAGAATTACAGGCAGAATTACTTTGGTTTAATTAAAAGGAAAATGCTGTTAGCAATCCTGGGAAAGTTACATTAGGTAAACATTTGATAAATTATGTGCCCTGCACATTGAACAAACTATTTCCACTCAAATAATTGTCAAATAACAGACAATTCGCGATATGAAGTAATTTGGTAGTACATTTATTGTGCTGTGTAAAATTTCTTGGCAGATGGATAGATGGATAGATTGATGGATAGAAGTCATCCAGTAGCAGATAACAGCAAAACACCAACATAACAAAAATAATGATAAAAAAATATATAGAACAAAATAATATAACACGATGTAATATAAAATGGAACATAACCAACCAATATAATATACTGTGTGTATACACATATATGGACGGACAATTAGCACTGTATTGTTTTACGTGTATGTGTAAATGTATGTATGTATATATATATACATGCATACAAAAAACAATACAGTGCTAATTGTCCGGTTTGGCAGTCATTGTTGTTGTCTACCCCCCGCCCTCCCAGGGAAGAGTTGTACAGGCGTATGACTTGGGGGACAAAAGACTTTCTGAGTCTACCCGTGGAGTAGGACAGGGACAGTAGCCTGTCACTTTACAAGCTCCTCTGCCTGTTGAAGGTGGTATGCAGAGGTTGGTGGATATTGTCCAGGATGGACATCACCTTGTCCAGGGTCCTTCTCTCTGCTGCTGTCACAATGAGCTCCAGTTCAGTGCCCATTGCTAAGCCAGCTCTCCTCTGCTTTTATATGCTTTTTTTTTAATGACAAAGAGATCATTATTAATTTCTGCACTATTCCTCTGTAGGAGGCTATCAACCTTCTGGAGCCCATGACCAATGACCCAGTAAATTATGTGAGACAGGGTGCCCTTATTGCCTCTGCACTCATCATGATCCAACAGACTGAGGTCACATGTCCCAAGGTAGGTAACAATTTTACTTAAGATTTTTGTATTGGCAGGTATTTTTTTTATTGATAATTGAATGAGTTGGGTTTATAGATGAGACTTGTAACATTGTAAATCAAAGATTTTGTCTAGAGTGTCTAGATTAGATCAATAGAACAGCACATGAATTTCTATTTGAATGTTAGTTTGTAAAAAAGTGTGGTGACCAAAGCAGTGTCCCTAGTTTCTTGTCTCTGTGGCTTGTTGGTTGTCTCATGCCTCAGTGACTGTTGGTGACAAAGCCTAAGTCCCCCGAGAGTATATGGTGATTAAAACGGAATAGCCGAAAGAAAGATATTAAAGAATTGACTGAAAAAGCATAAGCAAAGAAAACAGTGTCTTTGAAGCATACTAGCTGAGGCATACAGTAACAACACACACTCACTGAAGTACCTCACACTTTGTCACAGACGTTTAAGAAATGCCAGACACAATTTCAGGCTCCTCATCTGCACAGCTTCAGTTCTTGAAGTTCAAGGCCTATGCAGGATTGTGCAAGAAGGACTTCTTTTTTTTTTTTTCAAACAGTAGAACATTGGGAGGTATTACACCCAGGACTGTTTATTTCAAACACCCCGTCTGTGTAATTTCCAGATATGTTTCACAGTTATATACAGCAATCTCAGGCCTCTAGTCTGAGGATATTGAATTGGAGCCATTGGTAGATGACCACTCCATACAATGTCTCCTCTGGGTACTGACCGGCACTGTGACTGTCATTAAGGAAATTAATGACACAAGTCACTCTGAGGAAAGAATTTGAAAGTACATTTTCACAACCACAGTTAAAAAGAAAAATGTTGATTCCTGAAAGCATTGTTCTGAGAGCTAAAATATTCTGTAGCAAATACAATACGTACATTATCATGAATCTGTTTCTCTACTATTTTAGGTGAACCAGTTCAGGCAACTTTACGCCAAAGTGATCAACGACAAACATGATGATGTTATGGCCAAGTTTGGCGCCATCCTAGCCCAGGGCATCCTCGACGCAGGTCAGTGTCCAAGTACATAACCAGAAATATGCAGGTATGATCTCGTAAGAGTCTTGTCTGTGTGAGGGACCTGTAATTACAAATAAAACCCCTATAGGTTTCTGGCTGCACTTAAGCCTACCTATGTGGCTTCAGCCCTGAGAAAGATATGAAAAGAATCAAATTTTTAATTTTCCCTATAGAACTAGGCACCCCAGTGGCTCCACTGGTAGAGTGCATGCCACATATCGCAGGTTTGGTTCCAACCTGTGCCTTTTACTGCATGTCATCCCCTCTCACTGCTGTTTCCTTTTCGTCTGTCTCTCTGTACCTATCATAATAAAGCAACAAGGTAAATGCTCCAAGGTACATGTAGGCTGAATGTTTACTTAGTGTCTTGATTTGAATTCCTTAGACAAGGAAATGCAGAGTAAAACGGTACAGCTGACCATCCATGATTTGTGCATAAGGTGCCCGGCAGTCATAGCTTGGCTCTGGTTTGGTCAAGCGTCCAGCTCACTTGTTATGCCTATGGTGATTACTGTTTGTCAGATCGTCTTTGTGTTTGTGTGACTATGTGGGGGTTTTGTGGACATGAGCATAGAGCGTGCTTGTGTGTGTGTGATGTCATGAAGAGCTGCACATCATCAAATGGAGAGTTTCACAATAGCATACAGAGAGCGCACACTCAAATTCACACATTCAGACAAACCCTAAAGGCAGGTGGGAGCTGACAACCATTTTCTAGCAACAACATAAAATCAACCAGATTAACAGTCAGGTGCTGCAATATAAACGTAGTAAAACGTGTCTCCGGTATTTGTACGATTTCTGGAAGTTTTAAGTGTGAGGGTGTTTTGAAATATGGCGACATTGGTGTCTTTTTATTCACTGTATGCATCATTAACTTTTGATTCACTGTGTTTTTCTTGCAGAATCAAAAGTGATTATTTTGTCCTGAGCCGATTACCCAGCTTGATAGCAAGCAGGACCTAAATCACAAATCATATCCTGCGCATTAACTGCAATTATCTCCAGCCAAGATGGCATGATGACCCAGAGTGAGACCATCCAGACACGATCTGGCCACTGGTGTCATTTAGCAGAAAGCAGACTCCCTCTTCCCCCACACCCCATCTTGTCTGTCTATCTATGTGTGTATCATGTTCTCCGTCAAATCCTCAGTACAGTCTGCGGTGTAGAGTTTTAGCTGGTTTCAGGCAGGAAAGGCAACACTTCTTGCAAATGTTTTACTTTGTAGTATGTAGGGGGTTTAACATTTTTGAGGGAGAAGGTTAATTGTGTTTGACAGGTGTAAGTGATTAGAGTGCAGTTACATGGACAGTGAAACTCATCATCTCAGTATCTAGCCCAGAATGCTTCACCATCCATTTCTTTCCCCTTCTGCTTGAAGAAACTTTTTAGCCCTTGTTTTGTGTCATCTGGTGCTTTTGTGCCTCCAAATTAACACAAGAAGCAGCAGACTGGTTGTTGATGTAGCCATTTGCCACTGAGGAATCACAGCTATCTCTCATCGAACAAAGATTTGGCAAAAACAGAGTCTTGGGTGGGGGCGTCCCACCAGTCAAGTGCTCTCAATCTATTCTCAACTTTTTTAATGGACTCTTAAGAAGCCAGTTGTCGTGCACCAAACAGAGTCGGTGACTCACTCTGGCCTCAGTTAAATCTGCTGGAGTCCACTCATTTCAACAGTGATTCGTGTGTAAAGACAAGTCTCCATTAATGCATTATTCCAGTGACCTCAAGTGAATGAAAGAAAACAGATGATAGAACTGCTATTGTCTGTTCTGATTTCATTTTGGAACAGTGTCAGCCAAACGACCCTGTTAAGTGAATTTTGTTCCCTTTTTTTTGTACAGACAAGACTGTTTGATCCACATTGTCTCAGCTCTTTGCTTTATCACAGTCCCTTTGTTGTCCATTCTGGAGTGCCTTTGGCTCCCAGAAAGGTGTAGGCAGATCTTATTGTACTTGTATGACACACACATTGACCCAAGTTGACATTTGGTGGAATGGATGTATAGTAACAAGTTTCCCCAGCAGTGTCCCCTGAACTGAAGTGGTAGTCTTTCAATATCTGGCTTTTTCAAGTCATGTTGATTATTTTTATGAGCCAATGAGAATAGCGTAAAACATTATATACAGCTCACTTGACGAAGAAGGGAGTTTCTACCTACAAACATGGACAAGGGAAAAACTTGCGCATATAAAAACATAAATAATTTTCTTTTAGAACCAACCATTGTTCTGCAATAAAAATAGAACATGTCATACAGAAAATTTATTTACTGTATAGAGCATCCAGTTTTCTGATGACTAAATTTAAATGCATTGTTCTGGATTTGAAGGTTCATAACCTTAGATACAGAGATCAGACTGGCTGTAGTCAAGTGAAATCATTCTCAGGGCGGTGACCATCCTGTCTTTTCACCCCCACATATCTTTGTCTATTACCAGGTTTTGTAATAAATGTTTGTGAAAGTTGTTTTGTTGCGCTAGCTTGAACAGAAAATGATGGAGTTCGTCTGCTGATAGTTGAATTGGCCTATGCTGAGAAGCAGTACATATTTTTAACCTTTGTGTAACAGGAATTGCTAAGGGTTGCTGAGCACACAGGCTGCCCTGCAACACTTCACTGTTTTGCACAGAGCTTTGCACCAAGATTCAATTCAATTCAATTCAATTTTATTTATATAGCACCAAATCAGAACAAAAGTTCTCATGGCACTTTACAGGTAGAGCAGATCAAGATGAAACAGAAAGATGTATTTTCACTTTGCTAATCTTGTTATCAATAAATTGATTTCAGGATTTTCAGTCCTTAAAAGTTGCATGATTTTTAAGGTGGTACTGTAATAGTGAACGTATGTGTCCCTAATGCACCTTGTTTGTGGCACTCAAAATAGTCCTAATTGGCATTGTACGGGCATCTATACAACGAAATTTGTCTTATGTTCTCATATGTGCATAACGCGTTGAAATAGACAGGTACATTAGGTAGAATGAGTTGGTAGTTTATTTTTTGTGTATATGAGAGAGTTTCTCTCCTCAAACAGACAGGTGTGCAAAACAAGTTGTAGGTGGTACAAGTTAATACCATAGCAACGATGTAACAATATGGGAAGGTCATTGAGGTCATGGTTTTGTGGAAAGATGTCCCTTGGTCCTGAAACGCTGTCTCTTTGTGAAACACTTTCTTTTATGTTGTCCAGGTGGTCGTAATGTGACCATCTCTCTGCAGTCCAGGACGGGTCACACTCATATGTCATCAGTGGTGGGGCTGCTGGTCTTCACGCAGTTCTGGTTCTGGTTCCCCCTCTCACACTTCCTGTCGTTGGCCTTCACACCCACTGCTATAATCGGCCTCAACAAGGATCTTAAGGTAGTTGAACCTCTGACGTGGTTGTTGTTTTTGCTTGTCAATAGAAAAGTTAATTTAACGTTTTGTCTTTCTGCTCAGATGCCCAAGGTGCAATACCGTTCCAACTGTAAGCCATCCACCTTTGCTTATCCTCCAGCTCTGGAGGTTCCTAAAGAGAAGGAGAAGGAGAAGGTGAGAGCACCAACCAATATTCTGATTTTGCTGAAAATATTAGTGAGCAGGAGCTACTTTGTATCAATTGTGAATAATTTTGGTTTATTTTCTGGTTGGCTACTTCAACAAATGTGGCTTGTGTTTTCATAACATTCTGCAAGAGCTTCAAGGTTTGTTTAAGACCTGAGTGTGTTGTTTTACTCTGTGTCAATGTCTTTGCTTTGTGTCATCATGGCAGGTATCTACTGCTGTTCTCTCCATCACAGCCAAAGCCAAGAAGAAGGAGAAGGAAAAGAAAGAAAAGGAGGAGGAGAAGATGGAGGTGGTGAGTGGAAATGCCTTTTACTTCTACATTATTGGCTTTTCTATTTCTTTCTTATTACTACTTCAACTTAATATCTCTTGAATTCAAAATGTATTTAATTTTAGACGCAGCGAAAATAAACCATAATGTTACTCAAATATGTTTGAGCATAATATATTATGCTCAAACCACTGTATGAAGAGTTATTGGCCAAGGTTTCATTTACGCAGTCACATGGCTCACTTAACCTCATGCACACTGCACAAAATACAGTATTCAATATACAACACAATAATGGACTGTAGCCTCTTTTGGTAAATAAGGCTAAATGGCTTTGTTAATTGTGCCAGTTATTTACTTAATCCATTGTAGATGTTAACCCCCAATTCATATTTTGCTGCTCAAAATCAACAGAAAATATCTGCACCAGCTGTAGTTTAAGAACACTTTGAAGAAGTTTAACGTAGCATCTGTAACAGTTCAACCCTTACAGTTTTCTTCCATTTATGGGCCAGTTTGTAATATCATCCATCCATCCGTCCGTTCTTTCTCTATCCTTTGCGTAAATGATTGAACACAGATGAAATGAGCTCAGAGTATTTTCATTGTGGCTACCGTGGCGTTTGATAGCAAAATGATTTTTGTGAAAGTCCCAGGCTGCATTTCAAATCATGATGTTGGGTCAGAAACATTGTCTGCATCATCATTGTCTGTCTGTTGAGCCACAAGGACACACAAAATGCCCGTTTGGCTCAGCTGACATTGGACCCAATAGACCACAAGGCAGAACGAGCATAGCTTGCATCGTCCACTGTTTTTGTAGCTTGACCCTGACATGCCAGACAGTTTTTCTCTCCTCGGTTACTTTTTCCTGACCAGGGAAAAAAATAAAAATGCACCAGAATAAATCCGGTTGTACTCTGATTGTCACAAATATCCACAGTAGATACCAAGGAGCACGTGTGAGAGAGGTTTCACTCACGTGCTTAAACATACCCACTAGTTCCCAGTCTTCATCGACAGGCTCTGTCAGCCTTCAGTATTTTTGTCTGGGCATTAGCAGAGAGTTTGATCAGCTCCACTACGTTAGATCCCAGTGCTGCTGCTGACAGAAGAGCCTGGAAACATCCTGCTGCTCACATGTTAGGCCTTTGATTTACTTGGCATAAATCAATCACAGTCGGTCAGTGAGATTGCACTCAGACTAGGCTCAAACAGAATTCACTGGTTGTTGTTGTTGTTTCGTGTCCAGTTTCATAGAGCCAATTTTAGTTCCAGTAAGCTTTTATAGCCCATCAATTACTCTATGATAAATTGTTTAAAGTCACGACTAATTGAAGAGTCGGACTCAGTCAAGTCAAAGTAATCATTTTTGTTTTCCTATTTAGGTTTTGGAAATCTAAAACTTGTATTTTTATGGTGCTCCTCACTTGGCACGTTGTCCTTCAGTGCCTATTTCATAGTGTCTGCCCCATAGGCTTACAAATCAATTATCGCTATGGTACATCTGAAACAGCTGGGTTTTATTAGACTTGGATGTAAGTCTAAAAAGCAGACACAAATGTTCTCCTTCAGTGATAATACTACAGAATAAAATATACAAATAACTGAAAAAAGTAATGTCAGTATACCTTTTGAAGATGAGGCTGAGTTCCTGTCTCATTGTTGTCAGGAGGTCCAGGAGGCTGATAAGGAGAAGAAAGATGAGGAGAAGGAGAAAGAGAAGAAGAAAGAGTCAGAGCCTAACTTCCAGCTCATGGAGAACCCAGCCAGAGCAATGCCAGCCCAGCTGAAGGTCCTCACCATGCCGGAAACCTGCCGCTACCAGCCTTTCAAACCGGTAGCTACACCACACAACAGTTTTATTTACTTGTTTGTAATTGTTTCAGGCAAAGTCTGGCTGATTAACAGACATATACATAGTTAATGACTATTTTTATCTTAAGTACAAAGCAGGATTGACGTACACGTACTACACAATTATGTGTATAACACCATCATAAGCAGTAATTCTAGGAAACCCCTTTAACTCACTCCATCAGTCATCCTCTGTTGATCGTCTTCCTGCTGTCCTCTGTCACTGCAGAGTCTAGAGGCCCATAAAACAGCCCACTGCTGTCCTGCTGTAAATGTTGACAGTTTTCCACAGTAAATATTAGGGGGATGTGCAGTTGCCCAATGAGTGCTCGTCTTGCTCCTTTAAAGAGGAAGTACTGTTTGATTTGCTGTCCACACAGTGAAGCTTTGACTATTACATCATATGGCTAATTGCACTGTCACGATGTGACCTGGCTCCTCTTTTTAATTCTGCCTTCCTTGTAAGGGTTTGTTTTCCATTCAGAACACTTCAGCAAGTGAAGACGTTTTGCAGACTTTCTTCTAAAATCTGCTCAATGTCAGGGGGTTTATTGAAGTAAACTGAGAAGACAGCTTTAAAATATCAACATCCATCTGTTCCATGAATCCATTATTTTAAATTTCAGTTTTTGTGTAGTCCAACCTGCTGTTAATATGACAATTGTTTGTGGCCTTTTATTCTTCTGGACTAGCCAACAACATTTTCACTCAAATTTACCTTTGGTATCTGTATGATTGTATCGTCTATTCTGTATCTGATAGTTCCAAGAAATTGAGACTGTAAAGCTTTATGAAGCTTACATTGAGTGAAAAGGTTTTGTACCTGTAATAGTTTGTTTATTTTGGAAAGTTTGTATTATTCACTGTAAATCTGAGCTTCGGACCCACTTATTTTTGTATTACCTGATCCTTTTAACACCATTTGTGATTTTTCTCTGAAGCTGCATACAGGCGGTATCATCATCATGAAAGACACCAGCGAGGAAGAGGAGGAGCTGGTGGAGCCAGTCTCTGCTCACGGTCCCAAAATTGAGGAGGAGGAGCAGGAGCCAGAGCCCCCTGAGCCCTTTGAGTACATTGACGAGTAGAAATGTTCTGCTGAAGGTACAGTCACCGTTAAAGTTGTGGGGACTTAGTTGACGATAGACTAATGACTTTAAATGGCTGCCTGTTCTGTCTTATCAAACAAAATAAAGCACATTTACGGCAGAACTAGTTTTTAATTCATTGTTTGTAAATTGAAGGTCTTTACATTTTACATCATTACTTAAAGAGTGAGAAATTAGTAAAAGAATACAGACCAGAGACAACAGGGTTTCTGCAGATCTTTAGCCTTACATTTGTTGAAGTAAAAATAGGATCTTATCTAATCTTAAATCCATGTAAAGATCCCATAAATAAATAAATCTTTTAAACTCGCTCACTGCTTTGTGAAATCTCAGGAAGGAATTTACAGATTTTGCGTTAAAGATTGTGTTTTGTATTTTAGTCTTGGTTGCTGGTGGCATCTGATTGCATTTTCCTACTTTAGGCTGAAATTTATCTTGAATTTCATTGAAAGTGGCACTAAAATTTCTGAAGGCTACAGAAACGTTAATTACTCCTGGCATTCACTGTAAAAGGTTTGTACATCCCAAGCGATGCAGACTACACCATGACAGCTACAGCATCACGTCAGACACCGTCAGTAGCAGCCCGTTCTGCACAGCCGTCACCTTCCTAGCCTCCCTGTGTGCTGTACATAGATGAACTAAATTTGGAAGCAATGATAACACTCGGTGTTCCCACTCAGCGCTGCTGTTTCCAAGTCTAACCCAGTTTTAGCCGACACTGAGGAATGTAAACAGCAGTGCCAGCTCAGAGGGCAAACCTGCTCACGGCACCGCCTTAATGATCACTGGCTCGTTGTTGTTATTGTTGGATTGACTGCAACTGGCCTCTGGTGTAGGAACTCGGCGTTGCGTGTCATGAGACCGATGAGGTGTCAGTGACCAAATTAGGGCCTCTGTAAATCGTCTTCTCTGTATGAGTTGCAGAGATCATTTTAGCGTCACCTCATCTGATCTTTTTTTTCACTTGGTCGAGTGCCTTGAGCAGGTCTGACCGTGTGGACAATTAGTTTTGGTTAAACCCAACTTCCTCAACAAAGGAGATGCGTCAATTCTTTCAGACTACTCACATATCATCCTAATGTCATTCAGATACTGAAAACGACTTAATACTGCAAAAATAGTTGATTAACCTATTTGTAATTGTTAAGACTAAACAAATTTCTAAAAATGCCGTCTGAACTTCACTGCTGTAAAATGTGCCGTCTCCTCCCACATATTTGTAACTCTTTAATAATACATCTGTGATTCTTGCCAACATTACATGTACTTACAGAAGGAAAAAGCCAATAAATAAAAGCTAATCTAACAGTTCCATAAATATATGCTTTTAGCATCAAACATTCATCATCTCTTATCAGCTGCTGGCTGCTGACAATTGGTTTCAGTTGCAATTTTAAAGTCAGAAAAATGTCAGTAGGAGTAGGAATCCCACTAATGGAGTCACTGTTATTAATCAGCACACCCATCAACCAGACCAGAGAAATGGTGATATCACTGTCTGTCTCATCTCGTGGAATTTGGCTTTAGTCTTTTTGTCTCATTCCTGCTGTTGCTAAAAATGTGAAAATGTTTTTTGTCGTGATTATAATGCTGAGTGATGCTTCTCTTACCAGTGTGTTGTTTTTTACTCCTCAGGCTGCAGAAGAACAGAGATCCCAGCATGTCTGTCTGCCGTCTGCCCTCCTTCCACCCGTCACCTCCTGGCTTGGCTTCTTCTTTTACATGGCATTTCCCTGTCTGCTCTCCTGTTTTTCCTGACAGGGAATGTTTAACATTCTCTTAAAGAAATTGTATAATTTTCTGTCCGTTCATTAAAAATGATGTATATTGGAGAGCGGAGTGTGTGTTTATTTGAGTTGATATATTTCACAAGGCACACACTGAGGAACCTCTCTAATCCCATACATTTACAGCAGTTTACATTCTCAGCACTCAGCAGCTGCTGTGCTGCTCCGTCTGAGTGCACGTGTCTCTTCAGACAAATTCTGACTTTGTATGTGTAAAAGGTCAAGAAAAGGCAAGAAAAGCATCAACAAAATTGCTGCTGCTGTCGAGCCAGTTGGAATTTCATTGTAAAGAAAATTCACTGTTTTACTACTTCAGTTCTGAGCACCACTGGAATAATGTGTCATTATGTGGTCATTTGTGGTGCATTAGAAACAATTGAGAGGCCAGGTTATGTACCTTAATTAATTAAACAAATACAAATTTTCAAAACATTTTAACTTGAATAGTCACATTTCACTCTAATTGGCGAGCTGATCGGAAATCACAACATTAAAAAAAATCCCCTTTCTATGGAGTAAATCTGATTAGTGGCAAAATCCTTTAAGCCACAAGTGCCAATATTTACCACAAGGGGACTCACCTGTCAATGTTCCCAGGTGGGAGGAGTCATGGACGCAGGAAGCGGGTGCAGCAGGTAGAAAGGGAGAGGGGAAGTCGTAGGCTGAACACCCGTCCAACCAGGGAAACACACGCAGACACAGAGAACCAGAGAGGCTCAGGCTGGTCTGAGATCAAGTTGAAACCAGGACCTTCAAGCTGTGAGGCAAACAGTGAAAAAATATAACATAAGCATCTATAATCACTCAAAATATACACCATGTATGGCCATATTTATCATAAAAATAAGTTATTTACCCAGAAGCCAAAGTGTGAGACAGACGTTTACTATATTTTCTCTAGTGAAGCAAAGCAGCTCTCTGGAGTGACTTCAGCTCAGACTGTAATCATTTGATGCTGCGTGGGACTGGACTCCTTTAACTCGGCCTGTTGGGACTTAAATGTTGCTGTTTTATTGCGGATAAGATTATATAAAACTCCTAAATATTCCTTTAAGCTGTTCAGAATTCATCACACCACTGGATTTCACAGCTGGAACAGCCAGATAAGATTTTTTCCATCTCCATTGTTCCCCTTCATGGAAATATTTTGTTAACCTCTGAAGTGTTCCATTTCCATCAAAGTGAATATTGTGCTTCTCTGTTATAAGCAAGCAGCTGTGATGTGATCTTGTCATGTGAATCTAATATTTACATGACAAAAAATGTACATGACTTAAAAAATGGATCTCCTTTTGAAGAATTCAATATCCAAACTAATTTTCCTGTGGTTGTGGAGCATCATCATCATCATCCTCAAACATTTCCATGCTGAGGAGGATTATATTTGGCAAATGAAGCTTCATTCTGAAAGACTTACAGGAAATCATAATACAGTCAGTTTGCTGCGCAATATCCTTTGGAATGCCGCTTGTTTTATTTTTCCTGCGTAAAACTGGTGGAAAACGTCCGTTCTGTCGAGTAACTGGCAGTCACGGTTGATTTGTCGCTCGTCCACGCCCACAAAATGGACCGGCGCGTGAATATTTCGGCTCCATGTTTTTCAGACTAATCAACTCCCTCCTCCACATTCCTACATTCTTCATTGATGGAGCAACTAATTTATCGACAACTGTCTCCAGATCTTTGTTCGTCTCAGTCATGGAGGTCCGGCTGATCTGGATGTGACTCCATGAGGCAGGATGTGTCTCCATGGGGGGTTTGACTGGTGCAGGTCCACATCTGAATTGACACTTCCCAAACACAGAGACTGACTGGCTGACTCAGGGATGTTCTTCCCATTTCAGGATGACATTCCAGAAGATGCGGTAACACGGAGCTTTCCCCACAGGAGGGAATGTTTAGTTCACACTGCAATCTTCACCTCCCACTTTCCGACTACTTTTCCAACAAAGACGCTGCACTTCACTTCCCGTACGGCCTGGTGAAGGTCGGCTGGGAAGAGATGAGGATCATCAGTCAGTGTGGAAAATCTGCGTCAAATGTGTTTCTGATCCTCATCTCCAGAAGGGGAACGTCTTCCTCTTCAATCTCAAACATTCGTTGGATGATACGAGCAGAAGCTGCCGCAGAGAAAACATACAGCAAATGAAGATTTAATCTATGACACAAATAAACAGACTCATCATCTGAATGAAATGAAAAAGAAGGAAGTGGAAAAATCCTCTCAAAGTAAAAGTCGTTAAATTCAAATGTTAAGTATTCCAAGTAAATGCAGCTCAAAGTGGTTTTACAATTGATGAAAAACAGAGAAAGAAAAGCTTTAAAAAGTAAATACATGTAAATACAGAAAGAGAGAGAGCGATTACTACGAGATCATAAAATAATGAGTTAATAAATACATAAATAAATACACGACTTTAGAAGTCTAATTAAAAGCAAGAATGAAATCTTTAAATGGGATAAAACCAACAAATGACTTCTACGGCAGTAATTGTGGTTTTTCCATATTTACTCACCCCTCTGGGCTCGGCTCACCCTGACGGACAGATGGAAGGCTGTCAGAATTTTCATCTGGAAAAAAAAAAAAAAAAAAAGAAAATCAAATACAGCGAGTCAAATATTATTTTGAATTTGAAAAGAATTATTTTTAGTGAACAACATTTGCAGAGGTTGTAATCTGGTCTGGTAAAAATTTCATTTTTAGCAAATAAGTAAAGCTAAGCAAAGAGCCTCATATCTCAAAGGAGGAGAATGACTCAGTACTACTGACCTGGTTAAGTACTTGAGTACTTGAGTATTATTTTTGGAACTTCCTGCTATCCCTTCACTACATTTCAGAGGGAAACGCTGGACTGTTCACTCCATTAGTTACTCCATAAGTTGGTTCAAGTTTCCTTTTCCTTTGTAACGCTGTGACTTGTGAATTGTTCTGCTTCCAGCACAGGATGACGGACATTAGGGTTTGTAGGATTTGAACCTGTGACCATGACTCCAACCTCTAGGTTTCCACACTTAGGAGACACTTGTGCTTTTTAGGAAGTGTGAACAAAAAGTTGCAGCATCCTAATGAGAACAAGAGCAAAGCGCCTTAAAAGGCAAAAGGATCCGCTTAGAGGAGCCGGAGGCAACGGCGGCTCCAAAGCAGCTGTCACAGAGAGAGGAGGACGAGGTGAGACGGGAGGTGAGGGCCGTGGCCTTTGGGCGTGGAGTCAACGTCTGTGGATGCAGTGATGGTGACCGTCTGGATGAACGTGTGGAGGGTCAGCGGTGCTCTTAAGGCAAACACATGGACGCTGCAGATCGTGTACTGGCTGCGTGCCTGTGGAGCGACTCAGGAGCCCAGAGAAGTTTGGCCGGAGCTGCAGGCCACTGAGTGATGTGTCGGTGGTCCATGATGAAGCTCTGGAACGATCCGAATGTTCAGACTCCTCTGGATCCACGGGCAGTTTGAACAGATGCAGGATGTTGTGGATTTTGGCCGCGGCGTCCTGAAGCTCATAAGTTTGCTTTGATCTGTGATGGTGCACAGATTGAAGACCTCCTACAAGGAACAAACACATTTCACATAAGATCATCAAAATCATCGTCACGGTTACAGCCAACTCCAGCTGTAAGATTTGCTGGGGATGTTAATTGAGTTTTGTCCGTGGTTTAAAAAAACTTGTGTATTAGTTTGAAAGAAACTGTTAAAAACACAAAGTTGGACGTACACGTTGCACCTTTGGCCCGACTTTCAAACTCTTGACTCTTCATCCCATCTGGAGAGGTTAGTTCATGCTCATAACGCCTCTGTGTGAGCACATGACGAGCTGATCTGAGCGGATTAGGGCTCCTGAACATTTGTAAACATGTTAAACATTCTGTCATTGTCTAGATGACATTTGTGAAAAATTATGAGGAGTTCAAAGGATGGTAGGAAGGAAGGAAAAAAAGAAGGGGAGAGGGGAAGGAAACACAGGGAAGGAAGGACAAGAAAAGAGGACAGAACAGAGGAAAGAGATACAGTATTGATATTTTGATAAAAAGTGAATCTTTCAAAGTACCAGTGGAGCGGAGGAAGAGTACAAAGTGAGATGGGAGTACTGAAGTACCAGTGCAGTACTTGAAAAGTCTTCCCCAATCATCAGGTGGGTCACTCACAGAAGCTTCCTTCCTGCCTCTGAGTAAGCTGAACCCTGATGTGTCTGAGTGATGTCATCCACTCCATGGCCT
The DNA here is from genome assembly GCA_900303265.1 of Brotula barbata. NCBI lineage: Eukaryota > Metazoa > Chordata > Actinopteri > Ophidiiformes > Ophidiidae > Brotula > Brotula barbata. Next base: position 77,068 of record OMNV01008413.1, read on the forward strand.
CTGCAGGACAAATGGAAGCTCTGAGTACTGCAAGTAATCCCTGATGAGCACTCCACTGATTGATAAACTGCCTGAAGCCTCGGAGCACCGTGCTCTGAATTCCACAGCTGAGAGAGAGAGAGAGAGAGGAGAGAGAAACAGGGAGAAAGAGAGACAGAGAGAGGAGAGGTATGGAGAGAGGGAGGGAGAATGACAGAAACAGAGTGAGAGAGTGAGAGAGAGGGAGAGAGAGGGAGAGAGTGGGAGAGAGAGAACCAGCAAGGAAATATGTGTGATGTTTACTGTGTACCAACGAACTGTGTTGGACTACAGGGACTGATTGAAAAGTTCTGCACCTGACACCGAAGGAAGAGAGTAAAAGCTGCAGTGATTATTTGTGATGTTGAGGGCAGAGTTCACTTTAAGAAAATGGACTAACTCCTCCCGCTACCCTCCATGATTGTGGCTTTGCACCCTGCAACCACGACTACACCCCTCAAACTTTAACCTCTGCAGAACAGAGATTAGTGTGACTTATGGGTTCAACAGAAACCTCAAACATCTCAGAGTCAGACATCATTCCACAACATATCAATCAACCTTCACGTACTACCTAAAATGAACACTTTCACTTTTCCGTCAAATGTAGCTTTTCATCAGATTAACCAGCTAACTGTTTGTCCACTGCAGCGTCAGACTCTGAGCCTGCAGAAGACAAAGATGTGACAGAAATGGTCCGATTATTCTTCATGAAAAGCTCCTCTAAAATCAGTTTGGGAGTCTCGTATTCACACGCAGACATTTGTCGGTTCCAGTCTGAGCTGCTGCTGATGAATGCCTCGCTCGACGGCTCCACAGCAGCACAGGCTGTTTACGAAAGAGACGCTGAAAATGTCCAGCTGCTCTCAGGACTTTAAACCCGCTTATCTGACATTTACGTCCCGAGCGTCTAAACGTTCGGGGCTGAGAGGGGCTCCCGCAGTGTGAGGAAGAGGAGGAAGAGGAGGGTCCCTCAGCACAGCTGGACAGCAGACCTGCAGCGAGGAGGCCTGGTCTGTGGGGAGGCCTCGGTCAGGACAGGATCTACACAGAAAGGAAGGAGGGGAAAAAAAAAAAGGGACGGAGACATAAACTAATCCGGCAGAATGAAGAGCAGATCTGCACGGTACGGCGTGTTACTCACACAGTCTGACACCTCCACCGCTGCCAGGTTTTCCCCGTCCTGTCAGTGTGAGTGTGGTGGAGGATGCGGCGGTGTGAACCGAGCGCTGTAACAGTGCGCCTATTCATGCCGCCCGCCCATTCATCATGGGCATTTAGGGAAAACAGGCAGCTCTGTTTGGATTCCCTGCTCCAAAATATGAAACCTGAACCATTCTGCTCAGTGTGAACACGAGTGGAATAAACATTAGCGCCGCTCGCTGAATATTTTGTAGGCCATGTTTGAGCTGCGCAGCACAAACTCTTGAACGCAGCTCTCCTCCTGCCAGCCACCAGACTTCCACTAACACAAACATTTCTGAGGTGGAGAGGAGGCGCCGGGACACGAGCCTCAAACTTCACTTCATGGATTCAGTCTCATCTGCTGTTCAGGCCTCATTTAGCAACATTCACGTACTTTTACTTACAGTTTCTCAAACTTAAAGGTAATAGAGATGTCTGAATCATGATCCAGTTCCACTTGCTGATGAGTCCCACCTGATCTTAAAATGTTGTTACGTAATAAAGCCGAGGGCCACCACGCCTGAAACTTCCATCCTCCTCTTCTCCTCCTCCTCCTCCTCCTCCTCCTTTTCCTCATGTTCTTCGCCAATGTTCCAGAGTCCCCTCCCCCAGGGGCCTGATTGTACTATTCAGATTTGATTTTAGTGGAATGTGCAGTTTTTTCTCCATAAATATCAATTTGAAATTCAGTGGGTACAGAGAACGAATGGATGGATGAAAATGAAGGGAAAAAAAATCACTGTCAGAAACCGAATCCTTTCTGTCTGAAAATTCAGGGGCCATCGACGGCACAACAGGACGATATATTTTTAATGTTACATGGAGTTTTTGCAGCAGTAAAAAAAGCTCAGACGGGAAGAAAAAAGACGTCTCTGGACTGGACAGAGTGTAAAGTAACTTTACACCATCAGAAATCTACAAATATGTTATATATACAATATTTTATTGTAATATACATTTGGTTGTGTAGAGATAATGACACAAAATTGAGCCAAAACCTGAATTAGTTTAGTTTAATTTGAATTTATACAGTGCAGAAACGTATTAATTTGAGATTAATTTGATGTTTTTTTTTGTTTATAGTAATGAAAAACAGAAAACCTGCATGAATTAGATTTCTAATCTTGGAGTTCCATTCTGTTCCTTTCTAGATCAGAGACTTTACCTTGAATGCAGCAGCTTCAGTCATGAAGAGGGTGAGGAAAGGTTGGTCTGCTGCCCCACACGTCACCACGTCTGCTGCTGCTGTGGGTTCAGTTCGATTCCGACGGTTGTTCTGTTTCTTGTGTTCTGTTCCATTTCTGGTCACAGCTGCTTTCGTCTGGACCTGATTAAAAAATGGCAACTCTTATTTTAACATTAATCATCGTATTGTTCATGCCAGTGGAAAAAAAAACAACAAAAAGCCAAACAACATTTTAATATTTCATTTGCACTCTGAAATTAATCTTTGCCGCATTGAATCTTGAATGTTTGGCATTTAGTTTCATTTGTCTTTGCATTTTTAAAAATTGATTTTCCATTTGATCTTTTTATCACACTTTCTTCTTCTTAAATGTTTTGTTTGGTGATTTCTGGGTTTTTATGTCTTGTCAGTGTATCTTCTGCTTGTTTATGGTGAACTTACTTCTTTCTCTGCTTACATAGTCTGTGAGCACAATAGGATACAATACAATAAAATACAATGTACTAATGATAACAATCATAATATTATTCCCATCAGTGTCTCTTACACGAGTATGTCGGTAATTCAGCAGCTGTCAGGCAGAATAAAAGGAGCTTCATGCCTGGACTGGAACCCTGCAAAAACACCTTTAAACAGACTGCAAGTTCATTAGGAAACAAATATTAATATTAAAGAAGATCATAACAAACGTGTTTGCACTGAGCAGTTTCATTTGTTTAAAGAATGTCCATGAAACTCCTGATGATACCTACGAAGAGCAGCAAATCAATCAATGTAGTAAAAAAAAAGACGTCCTGTACTTCATGAAAATCATTTAAACAAAGATTTGCGTTGGAAAGCAGTGGAATGATCTCATCCCACAGGCTTGGTCTAAAGAAAACAGGCCGTCAGTCAGTCAGCGCCGGACTCGCAGACTTGCTAACATGGATCCGCGGTGTCGTTTGGTGTCTGGCAGGGCCGGGGGCATTAATGGGCTTTGGCCTGCCCAGCGTTTGTTCACGTGGTGTTTTTATGGAGGGAAACTTCTCCTGTGGCGGCTCTTCATTTCTCCACAGGCGAGCCGACCACAGACTTCCTGGAAAAGTCCTGATGGCAGGAGCCGGAGCTCATCAGCTGACCCTCTTCACCGCAGAGACCAGTTTAAAGTCTGATGAAACCAGAGTTACTTCAGATATGACAGTGATTCCACTGAACCGCCGCCTCGTAACGACGCTGACAAACTTTATGGAAGCTTTGAGAGCGGAAGACGTGATGCTGAGGACGGACAAGAACAGAGGTTCAAGAGGACACAAACTTTTCCTCAGTGCTCTAAGTGAACACACCCAAGCATGGCTTCACCAGAATGTTCTCTTTTGTTCCCAGAATGTCCTGAACACATTTTTGGACCTGCATTTTTTTTTTTGTTCCAAAAATGTGTGTCTGAGAAACCTTTTATTGAAGCCTTCAGCAAAGCGTCTCCATAAAGGTTCTTACACATTCACAGAAACAGGAACCTTCAGGGAATCGTCCCCAGAGGTTCCCTACAACCTTTATAAAACGTTGGGGAACTTTTACAAAATATGGCTAAAAGGAATATTCTCTCAGTGTTTCACCAAAACAGTGGCATAGGAACCTCCTGAAAACGTTCCCAGATTTTAGAAACAGAAGCAAAGAAGAAGATTCTTTCTTTAAATAGAACATTCTTAAAAAAAACCCACTAGCTGTTTGTAGCAATCAGTGACTGGAATATTTGAATGTGTAATCACTTCCTGTCTGATATGTTATGTTGTTCCGAGCAGAAAGCAGACAGAGTAACGTTCCATTAACAGAGATGTTGTTTTGGTGAAGCTTCACAGGTACTATCTTATACAGATCATCCACCCTTAACCTTCCTGACATGACTTTCACCTTTAAACCACAGCAGGATGTTGCCAAAGTTTCCCAGCCAAACGTGAAAGCCAGTTGTAAACGTCTCCTGTGGGATTAAAGTCGGTGAAGCTTTGTGGCCGCCGGTTTCAACAGACGTCACTGTCCCGATAACCTTTCACACCAACGCATACAAGCACTACTGAGATAATTGATGATGTTGCTATCGTTGTTGAAAAAAAAGCTATGTTGTATTTTCAGGAACATCAGTTTGAGGCAGACTAAACACACTGGCCAACTGTACACACACACACACACACACACACACACACACAGGACCATAACTCATGTGAAGCGGTGGGCACTGCTGACCTGCTTGCCTCTCTTAAACACTAGAAGAAATAAACAGGCTGTAATTATTAAAGGTGGAACAGGACTGAGCCTTAAAAACACGCACGAGTATCAAGATCGGCCCCATGGACGAATTGTGACTTAGAGGAAAACTGACCCAATATCAATAACATCAATAACGTTAATAACATCAATAACATTAATAGCTCCAATTAATATTAATTTTTTTTTTTATTCTACAAATATTTTTACGTTCAAAACTGCCATTTTAAATGTGGAAATTCTTGATTCACTGTAAACATGTAAAGTGTGCATTTTAGACAACTTAACATAGCATTTTTGTCCCCCATGAAAAAAAAATAAAAAAATTTCTGGTTAATAATTTATTATGTTTACAAATTATGGGCTCATCTAAGGAAGCAGACACACTGTCTGTGATTCTTTCCAAAATGTCTCCTCCCTGAGGAATTTGACTGTAAAGGATAAATTAAATATTTAGGAGATTTGTATTCGCTGATTGTTCAGTTTGAAATCTTTTCGACTAAAACCATGTAGAAAGTTTGGCAGCAGTCCTTGAATGCAAATATGGAGGGACAGTATGACAGAGAGGTGAAAATAAAACTAAGTGATGGCACAATGAAATCTATACAAATATTTAACTCCCGCTGCTTTCACTTTGGAACACAAGACAGCAAAAAAGACAAAACAAACGAACGATGCCCAAACTGGGATGATGGACGATTTACACTTTGTGCTCTCAGACACAGTAAAGTTTGTATTCATGTATTGCCTGTGGAATATTTATGGAATTTCTGCATTACACAAGAACTGCATAATTATTTTGACACGTTGGGCCTGAACCTATTTTTTACACAGCAGCAGAAACAAAATTTTATGACAAACAACTGAGACTGAGCTCCAGGGTTTGACTGTCGTTCAAGCAGAACTTAAAAAAAACACTTTGAGCCGGCTTAGATTCCTGACACCTGTTTGTGGATTATGTCGGAGGCGGATCCCTGTGGGTTAAACACAAACAGAATCAGACCAACGCTGTGCTGACAAATTAATTCCCAACAACCTAAAGGAACCCAACTGACAAAGAGGAAAAGTGGTTGAAACAAAGCTTAAGACAAAACAAGAAAGACTTGACACTCAGTGAGGAATCTTTAGCCCAAATGTATTGGAGTCCTTACATATTACAGATATAAAGTACACGTATGATGGTATAGAGATGAGCAATATAAAATGTTCTAATATTACTGATGGATACAAAGAACAGCATATACAAAAGCGTATTTGACGATTCAAGTACCACTACTTTAGACTTCAGTTCTCTGGAGTATTTAAAAAGCAAAATGTACAAAATGTACAAGAATTGTATCCCATGAAGCAATGCTTTCGTCCGTGCTCGACTTTACACGGATTGCAATGTACTGGGAGCGAGAAATGAGAGATGCTGCTGTTCAAGTCAACTCATTTCTCAGCCCAGACATGTTGATTGTTTTTTTTAGATGACTGATGATGAAGATGAGCTTTGCTGCTCAAGTGGTTTACCTTCATAAAATTTCCCCCGTGTGACCAGAAAGTTACTACATTTGAATACATTTTTGGATATTTTACAGATTGCATATGAACCCTGTTAAACACCTATGTACATTTCTGGCCTCCATGGGAACAAAAAGCCCTCAAATTGCAGTCAGTGTCAGACTGAATCTACAAATAAACCACCATCAGGACGACAAACGCTAAAACTATGATCCCTCCTCTCACACGTAATGTGCTACGGGGAGATTCTGCGGAAAGTAAAATGAGTGGAAGTTCAAAAACAACTACAAAACGATTAAAAAAAAACATTACAAACAAATTAATAATGTGCACTTCCGTAGTGACTATGCATCATTTCACACGTCAAGGTTTTACCATCAAAACTGGTAAACGTCAGTGGCGATTTAAGACAAAGGGATTTGTGCAAATAACTAAAAACATATTGCCATGGATACGCGTTCTGCTCAAGCTAAACTTTGATTAAAAACATTCTGCAGCATTCGGCCTCTCTGTGTGAAGTGAGTCTTGTTGAACAAAGTCAGGATTTTACAGCTGAAATGAACTTTTCCACAGTCGGCCCTGCACTCACTTCTTTAGCTCACAGAGAGAGATGACATCTGTCAAATTCTTCCCTTGTGAAGTACAAAATAAAAGTTTAATTAACCTTAGTCTAAGTAATTATCAGCCACCATTGCACCTCCACATTTAGGCTTAAATTTGTTTATGATTTTGCAAATCATTTCAAAGGCTTTAATTCTGTACCATTCACTTATTGAGAAGCACAATTTAAAATCATGAAATATATAAAGAAATTGGATTTTGCTTCACGTTGGTGAAGAGTTTTTCTAAAAACTCCACCGTAGATCAAAGTAATACAATTAAATAGAGCCCGACCTCCACCACAGTGGATTTGATGAAACGGCTCCAGTTGTGGCAGCACTAACCAGCTTCAATGCAGAGACGATGCAGCGGACATGGACGTCTTCTCTTCAGGTGGACATTTTTGTCTCTCTGGTTTAGTGGACAGTGGACAGAGTGTGTGTGCTGTCACGGCCGCTGTGAGTCGTACTGCGGGTAGCGATTCAGCTTGTCTGGGTCGTTGGAGGCCATGTGGCTGAAGTCCTGGAAAATGTCCTGGTAGGTTTCATCTCCTGCAAGGACAAGAGACATCAACAATAAACAATCATAGCAATGGACGCCGAGTAAAATGCTGAGGGAGCAGAACATTCACAAACAATGTGATTTTTGCTGATTAAAAACACAAGTTCTGACAACTCTCTGATGTTTAAAACACACAAAATAGTGTTGGCAGAAGTGCGTGCTGTGATTTCAATGTTTTCAATATTTTGCTCTTCTCTCACTACAGAAAATAAACAAAAAAACACTCAGGTCAAAGAATGAAGAAGTGATTTTAGCCCTGACAATCCAGGTATATATATGTGTGTGTGGGGGGGAGATCAGATATCAGCTGTGTTTATCATCATTAAGACAAGAATGGAAAGAGAAAGTCAGCCGTACCTGTCAAAGTGTTGGCGCGGCTCGAAATATGAAACAGAACAACAGAGAGGGAGAAAAAATGGAAACTGACAAGAGAAGCAAAAGGCAAAAGTTTGAGAAAAGACGCAGAGGGCCTTTAGTTATGAAAACTGGAGTCAGAAACAGAAGACAAGCCCACAGAGATTAGATTTCTTAACAACTGTATTGTGTTTAAAGTGCAGAATTTTATGTACAAAAATACAGCTGTGTTGGCTCAGCACACCAAAGAAAGAGAGAACAGAATAAAGGCACGGAATCTGGGGAGGAGAGTGAGGAAAGAAAAGCAAAATACAGAAGTGAGAGAGTGAAGTTACAGAGACATGAGTGGATGAAGGCAATAGACAGCGGCAGACCAGAGGGTCTCAACCTTCTCAACACGCAGAGTCTAGAGAAATTCAACACCCAATTATGGCTAAAACTTCACCTTTTCAGGCTGAAAGGAGACTACAGGACGTAAAGAGTTGATAAAAACGTTTATGATGAATATTCAGAGTGTTAATGGATTCTTACAAGGATATAGGTTTAAAAACAGACTCCTTAAAAGCTTTCTGAATGTGCCCAGGTTGAGAATCACTGCTCTGAACTTCTTTCATAAACTTAATCCAGTAAAACCATCAGTCTAAAACTAAACAGGATGAGTTCTCCCCCCTCATCACTCCTGAACACCCTAATCAGCCATTAACTGATTGGAGGCACTGATGAAGAGTCACTCACTGCCAGAGGGCTGCGAGCTGATGCTAAGCACATTAATCCAACAGCTCTGCTCTTCACCAGTGACGTTATCAGTGTCAGTGTGTCTGCAATCTGCAACACAGGCTCAGATAGCTCAAAAAATTATCCCTCGTCACTAACACATATCTCAAATAATGCTTAAAAAGTCATAAATGATGGACAGATGAAATCCACCCTCTCGACAAACACAGCAGCACATTCATTCAGCCCTTCATGGCAGAAAGCGCCATCATTTCTAAGTGCAGTGCTCCCTCTTGTGGTCAGCACAAACTAATATAACCTTTACCCTCTCCCTATGTCAACACCATTCAGTACCAATGCAAAGCGCACTATCACAGCACAATCATCAAAATTAACTTTTAACAACTTACATTCAACACAGCAGGAGGCGCTGTGGACATCAAAGTGCTTTTGTGCCCCTTAGTAATTTTGTATATTCTGTAAGAAACGGAGGCTCGGGATGACACTGAGTTCCGTTTCCATTATTCCTTCACTGTCAACAAACCATACGTCAGCTACATCAAGCCCCTGAATGTTTCAGATGACATTTAATCTACACGATCATATGATCAGAGTTATACAGGGTTACGTGTAGATGCCCGTTTCTAGACTATTGCTTTCAACTTCTGCTCTGATATACTTGTGATCCTGTAAAAGTGTTAAAATTAAGTCATACTGTGGCAAATTTCCAACTTGTGATTTTTGTGGAGAAATTATTCTGTAAGTTAGGGCATTTTTGGTAATATCTGGTGTTCAATTTCCCAGGTACGTACTGTGTGTCTTTCAGAGGACATGGAACAGAAATTATGCTCGCTCTCTAATGTTATATTGTAAATTCACAAATATAACTGTTTTGCTAGGAAGGTTACACATTGGAAAGTCTATTTTGTTGTGGTAACATTTTTCTCAGCTTACATTTTGTCAAATACCCTTATCAGCTGATAAAAGGCACCAAGAAAGTTACTTTACCATAGCAATCTATGAAAATACGATGGTTTCATTTAAAATGTTATAGGAAAATACTTTGAGGATACTTATTAGTATCTGACACAGTGGACATATTAGTATCTGACACAACATACTGAACATTCATTTAGAGAAGCTTAAAGGGTCTTTTCCATCTGTGGCTCCTGTTTTGTTGTTTCTTGGACTAAAATGGACTTAATAAGTGAATGCAAAATAAAACCAAAAATGCTCCAACTTACGAAAAGCATCAGCGACCATGTTTGGATGCAAATTTCCAAAAAAGCTATTTTGTAAACTCGCTGGAGTGACAACTTTTAGAGTCCAGTAACATTAGACTCGATCAATGCATAAACTTAAACAACTTACAATTCTGGATTCCCTTGATAAAGGGAAGTAAGCAAACACACTTTTCACACCAACTAACCAAGACACACAAGACTGTCGTAATCAAAAAGAATCACCAAATGCAAATACAAACCCTCATAGCATTCACCTCTGTGCAAACAGTAACATACAGGGGAACACACATGTCCAGAGTCTCTCTACACTCTGGTTTTCCAAATATGAACAGATGTATGTATGCATATCATTTACAGCATGGATACATATGTGCGTCTTATGACTTTCTTCATAAAAGAGACTTTTGACCAGGTATGTCAACATCACCACAAGATGCTTTGGGCAAAATGAACAGCAAACAGTTTTATGTAAACAAACCTTGAAAAACCCATGTATGGGAGCCACACAATCCCAGGTAAAGGTAGTTGCATAACCATGTATAGGAATGTGCAGAAAACTATTCCATTAAATCAAAATAATTCCTGGTATTTTACGAATACACAAAAGATAACATCTCATTCAAAAGACAATTATTGCCATATAAAGAAAACTGCCTTCAAGCTGACGCTTGCGAGTCACTGAATATAACAGGCAGCTGGAGGACGACCGCAGACACCAGACAACTTCAGTCCTTCCTCTGCATCTAATTAACAACTCGTGACCTCAGTATCATGAGATTCTATTTAACATTTTGGTGGAAACGAGTTGAGGACATAAACTTAGAAGGTCAATGATACTTTATGTTTTCAAAGTGGGTCTGTGAGCAGATAGAACTTTACAATACTCAGGTCACAAACTAGTCATTCAATAGCTTTAAGGACGAAATACAATCAGAAAAGAATCATTAAAAGGATTGTAGTATTCAATCAAATCTCTTGAGTCAAGAGTTGATGGCTTTAACACTGACATATGTACAGTGTAGCACCTGATATTTCAATACTTCACACCGAGGTGCTGCTTGTCTAGCACCTAGCTAAAAAAGATGGAGTTTAAATATTTAATCCGTACTGAGTGCAGCAGGACATCTGACAGAGCTGAGTTGAGTTCACTCCATTCAGTCAATACAGGAAACAAATTTCTTAAAAACATTTGACAACTTTAACACAGAAACAAATGTTAATTTGGAGTTTAAGTGAACTGAGCCCAGTCCTGAAGCATGGGATTCATTATTTAAGTTTATGCCCCAGTGCTCTGAAGAGAGTGAATGGTACACTAAGTTAGAGATAGATAGATAGATAGGAAATTCAAGTTTCGTCCAGCTGTAGGCTAATAAACTCTTGCATGCACTTCCTGTACTGCATCTCGGTGGGGCTGTTGGTATTATATTGACCTGACTGGCTGTAGGGCCCCTCCGCTTCTCGCATCTCCTCATTCATCTTAGCCAATCGCAACCTGCAGAGGAGCAGAGAAACAGGAAGTGACTTCTTGGCACAGGTAGAGAATAGGATAGAATAGCACAGAATGTCTTTATTATCATTACAAAATTGTACAATGGAATGTACAATTGAATGGAGTGGGGATATTACACAACATTATCATACAGTCAGAACATGCTGAATGGATTATTGAATGCATTTTAATCTCAACCCCTAAGCTTAATCAATTACTATTATAGAAAAGTTCTTATTGTAAAATGAGGTCTGAAAAATAGTCAAAACAGATGTGTCTTGGTCAGCCATAGTCTAATTGGCGACACCTTGTGGCAAAAAGATGTTATTCGGTGGTTCCTCCAATAGAGTCATAAAATGCTACAGTATATTTTGACAAATGTTAGGAAGCTGGTTCAGATGAGATCATAAGCAAATGAATTTTTTCTTGCTTACTATATCCTAAAGATAGCCCAAATAATACGATATCCAGTGTAGGAATTCTAATATCTACCAGAACCTGAACAACAGCGACTGCACTCTTGAGCAAGGCATAACAAGTTCACTCACAGTGTGACAATATCTGCGTTGGCTGCCTCCACTGCCATGGACAATGGCGTTTTCTCATCAATGTCTGCAGCATTTTGATTGGCGCCTCGTTTCAAAAATAAACATACTTGCCTGAAAAAGAAAGCAAGGTTAGTTAATTTTTCAGAAATCAAACATTCTCTATACAGTTTAAAGATTCCACTAACGGTTAATTATTTATTAAAATCAACCATTTAACATCAAATACAGGCTCATTTAATGCCTATGGTGTTCTGTAATAATGAGTTTTATCTGCAAAAGAGTCATTGTACAGTAAGTGCCCCGGGCTAAGTTAGAAACAGTTAGTGAGGTTGTGCTCGCAGGGATATTGACAAACAAACCCTGTGTGTCCCAGCATGGTGGCGTGGTGGAGTGGTCCTCTGCCTTGGGCGTCCTGCTGGTTCACATTAGCTGCATTTTGGAGCAAGAACTCACAGGTGACAAGTGAGCCCTGAAATTAATGAATGAAAACAAAACAAAGCACATTACCTTTGAGTTTCGAGACGTTTTTGAAATCACAAATTTTGAGATGGTCTGTTAATGCAGGTCGATGTTAACCATCATTTTAAAAAGGAACAGTAGTCAACATAGAACTGTGTTACACATTAAACTTCTGTCAGATATTGAGTGAGCTGAAATCTCCTGCCACACATTCAGAATCTGTATTTTCAGGCATACATAGAGATGAGAATTATAGGTTATAAACAGGGATGTTAATGATTATTTAATTAATGATTATCACTGTAATAAATTTAATGGATTAAGAAATATCATCTGGTAGTATAGGTTGAGAAGTTTGCTTTAGAGCAATTAAATGGTTATTAATGGTCAAGGAGCTCCAACTATCGATTAAGGAAATATAATAATGTTGAAAATATGCATGCCTAGTTATAACCATTATGACTAGGGTAAGTATTGTGATGTGTTCCTTGTCTTTATTTTACCCAATGTGTGTGCTTATACTGTATGACGAGTAAAACTATGTTGACAGTATGTTGCCATGCTCACCCCCTGCACCGCCATGATGAGCGGCGTCTTCTTGTCATCCTCTGTATTGACCCAGTTGACTTCAGCTCCATGGGCCAGAGCCTCTGCCATGTCTGGAAGACTGCGGGCGCACGAAGCCCAATACAGCTGCAGACCAGGACTGTACTCCTTAGGCTCATAGAAAACCATCTCCTTACAGGGTGACGGAGGGGGCAGCTTGGCTGGCATGGGCATAGGTGCACACTCAGCAGCTTCTGGGAGGTTGAATGAGAAGGAGGCATGTAAGTGGGCAGTTTTTTCTCTGGTTTCGTGGATGGAAGAAATTTTAATTTTGTTATTGTAGAATATTACATTTTCAATAACTTGATTTACTGAATGAAGCAGCATAAAGCTGTCTCTTACAATTTAAGAAGAACTATGTGCTTTATGCGTTAATGTCACAGTGAAGCTTGTCATTTGTTTTTGGTCAATTTATCATTTGACACATCTTCAGGTGGCTGGTACACATCTCTGATGGGTAACTGCTCTGCTGCCTTGTGCTTCAGTAGCTAACATGTAAAGTGTGTCACAAAGCACATGAAAACAAATATAAAATTACAGTAAAAAGACTAATGAATGTCTGTTACAGCTTGTACAGCTGGACTATTTGCGAGCTCCTGCAAATCTTAATCATTCTGTCCAAAACATTCCTACGCTTTCATTTTACTCGTTACGTGAAAGGGGGGGGGAGTGGTATCTCACCTGCATCTGCCAGGCTGTTATTGGAGGTGGTGGTGGCCAGCATCTCCCTGCTGCCATCAGCACTGTTCTGGATGCCACTGTCAGCACTTTTTACTATAAATCACAATCACTGAATCAATACTTTTGAAGTAACAAATTGGGGAAATCTTTTACAAAGTGTACCAAATGGAACTTGGAAAATAGAAGGAGCACCTTTCTGCTGATTTTAAACCATTTTATTTAATGCACTAGAGTATTTTCAGTGAAACCGAGTTTCAACTCTTAAAATACCTGAAGCGTTTTCTTCTTCTCCCAGAAGGATCCCATGTGTGAAATACTGTTTCCCCTGTCTTGTTTAAGGATGTTTAATTTTTACAGCTGTAGCCCTGAAGAAAGTATTACTGGGCCAACAACATCTAATGGTTTCTTATCAACGCCATATTCCCAGTGTAATTACTACAAACAGCAAGGGATCCTAGTATTTTGTACTCAAAGTTCACACACAAAAATTGCTCTCAAATGACAAGAAAGTGAACTGACTGTCTGATCACCACTATCATCGAATTAGTCAAGTCCTAAGACAAACGTGATGAGATGCAACAATACCAGACGACCTTGAGTGAGTGAAATGCTCCATGCCCCGAGACGATCAAAACTGAAACTGAAAAAAAAGCTAGGCATGATGGGATGGTTAATCATAAGCCTCTGGATGGGGAGGGGACAAAGGAGTGAACAAATGGTTAGTCAATGGCCCCCAGTGGTGAAAACAAATGGATGGAGAGGCAAGCGAAACATTGAGCCTTCAGTACTTACTGCTCCTTAGCTTGGAGGAGGTGTCAAAGTAGGAGAAGAGCGAGTCAAGCTCATCAGGACAGAAGAGAGAGTCACGGCGGGCCTCTGAGCCACTGGCAGCAGCTACGCAAGGGATGACGGGAGGTTGGAAATTGCAGGGCCAATGGTGCAAAGTGAGTGGCAGGATGGGCGGGGTTTGATGGTGAAAGCAAGGATTAGTCCAGAAGCACAGAGCAGCCGGGAGGACAATGCCAGGGTGCGAAAAAGAAGAGAGGGATTGAGGAATAGGAGAAGAGAAGATAGCAGGGTGGAAGCACACGAGGTTATACTACCAGCTGGACTCACACTGAAACACACCACGAGAAGCAGTGGGAGGCAAAAAAAGGCCTAAACATACACCAGTCACAGCGAACAAATGTCACTGGGTGGATATGTCTCCAGTGAAAAATACACAGTGCATGCAGATATATACCTAAGTAGAAAGGTGAGTCAACCATCATGTTTGCAAATGAACCCCAAGTTGTTTTTGTTAGACAAGTGTCTGTGGGGCTGTGTTAGACCCGTTCACTAAAGTGGGCATTTGGGTTACAGTCTGATTCAGAAAAGTAATACATTACAGTTACTAAAAAATCATAAGAATTCTAGATACATGGTAGTGGGGTGTTTGTTTAACCTGAGCATCAAAAGCCAGTTAAAACAAGAACAAGGACAAAGCCACCATCCCATCGATGTTTGTTTCAGTTTTGACTAAATACTGAAATCCAGGTTGAGATTCTTTAATTCTTTTACAATTTGATTCTATTTTACCTTGTATGTGTTCTTAAATTATTGTTTGAAAAAATAAATCCGAATCATTTCAAGTATGTGTTGTTTCTCTTTAATCTTTGACCACATCTTTAACAAGAGGGTAAATGTCAGGAAATTATTTCATCTTAGCTGATTTACACATATTTTATTTTCTTGTTACTGACCTGACTGTCCAGAGACGTTAGAGCCAGGTCTCAGTTTAGGTGTGGGTGGCGGTGGTCGCGGAGGCATGTGCTCAGAGCTGCTGCTCAGCCTCTTCTCCTGTTTACTCAGGGAAACCACTTTGGTGCGAAGCTCTTCATCTGATGGCCGGCGTACAAAGCGGCGGTCCACATACTTGGCTTTAATGTAGGCCTCTACTTCCTGTCTGAAAGAATCAGAGGGTGCTTTTGTAAACATGTTGAAAATTTAACTGACTTTCTAAACACTCACTCCAGATTCTTACTGCAGTGCTTAATTTAGGCTCCTTTGACCACTTACCATATTTCTTCCTATTCTGAAATTTTTTTGGATTTTGCCAGTGTTGCGTGCGAGCTGAATATACAGAAATGCTTTTGAATACCTTGGGTCTCCTGGCTGCGGTTTTCTGGCTCCTAGCTCTTCTAATCGTGCCTCATAAATCTGGTTGATCACTTTGTTCCCAAGTTCACACATCAGCTGTGAAAGATATCCGATAAAAATTTATGTTAAAATGAACTAACAACTGGAAATTTGAAATTAAATATATAAAGTTAGTCACTGCGCAGGAGTTCTCTGCACTTACCTTCAGTAGTTCTGGTTCCCATATATCCAAAGTCAGAGACCGCACCTTCGAGAAATGCACTCCCAGACTCCTGTAGATGATTAATAATAGCAAAAACATAACCAAAAGTAATTAACCATAAATGCTGAAAAAATGTTTTCAGCATTGTTTTCTGTTTCCCTTCCAGCTTTCTTATTAATATTCATAATTTGACTACTGAGTAAAGATTCTGAGTACAGACAATGCTCAATGCAATCTGATACACAGCTGTAAATTCAACTTGTAGGTTTATGATTTTTCTTTTTAGTTTACTTGTTCAATTATCCTCTCAGTTGCTTTCCATTGTTGCAAGTCCTGCAATTGCATTGTCCTGTTTCCACTGCCGTAGTGTATATTGAGGTGAGGTAAAATTTGTTGACGTTAAACTGGAATGATATACTTATAGAACCTTACCTGTGAATGCCTGAGCACTGTATACAGAGTGTGATGCCCAGATTGATACTGGCCCAGCGGGGGTCTGGCTGGCCACAGTCGCAGCAGCAGGTGTTGCCTGGGATGGCCAGGACCTTCTGCAGGGCACTTTCCCCTTTCAATGATCTCTCTTTTGACTCCCCGCTAGAATCCAGGCTACCTGTTGATGTGGAAGACTTCCTGTCCAGCTTCTGTGGACGTGAGAGGGACATAAGAGACGAAGTTGGCAGAAAATAAATTGCACTGATTCCTGCTGATCCAGCTTAAGCGTTGCAGTAGCAATAAGTGTAATAATGAGACAAACCAAGTGCAAAAGAATAGAAACAGAAAAATAAACTAATCCACTGAAAAGGAAATTATTCTTATATGAACATACATTAATGACTACTGATACTACGGTGAGTTATGTGTATATGCATATCATATGTAAAATATAAAACTATATATCAATGTAAAACTATAATGATATATAAAGACTCACATATAGTATCATAATCATCACTTAATAAATATGTCACAATGTGAGAATAAAGTCAGAATTAGGTCCAACACTGGATAGAATATGCGGTTATCCTGGAAAAAGTTTTCATACTTTTTATAGCTTTATTTTCTCTCCCGATATCAATCTGCATCTATAGTTATCCCTATGAATTCTTACATTTATTCAGTGTGTTTTGTGTTTACCTCTGCATCATCTCCTTTATCACGGAAGGCAGTGGCGATGCTGTTCTGGACGGCTTTGATCCAGGCCTGTCTAAGCTTCTCAGAGTCTGCCTGCATCATGCAGCTCCTGTCAGAACAGACAAGCATCACACCACAGCTGTTTGCTGAATGCTTGCGTATGTGTGTGTGTGTGTTAGTAATTGGTGTTTGCGCTGCTATATTTTATATTTTTCAATGGTAATTAGGCTGATTTGACAAGAATGCTCCAATTATCCAAGAGAGGAGGCAAGACAGACAGATACCCACAGTATGACGTGACAGTCAGAAGAATTTTTCTGTTTGTGGAATTACGTGTTGCGGCACTTGAGGATTTAACAGAACAGCTCAATGCACTCACTTGGTAGGAGACACCACCTCAAAGCAGAAGCGACGCTCTATGTCCTCACAGTGTTTGACTGTACATAGCCTCAGGTCTTCCACCACGACGGTAGGGTTGTCCTGTGGAAGAAGCACACCAGCTTAGGTTTATCATACACACACCTGGAACAGCTCTGTCAAGGCATTTTTCCACACTCTTCTACTACGGCTACTATATCAATAAACTTGTACACAAAGACCTGTGACAAATATGCATTCAACACACTACTGAAACACATTCTGCTCAATTTATTATACTCTACACTGTTTTGGATGAGCTACTGTTGTTGTGAGGTGGAGTGACGGCATTCTGTTAAAAATGCATGGAACACAGGAAGTCAAACACATACATATTTGATTGTGGTTTGTACACGGGGAGTCACATGACATACCTTAAATTTCTTCTGGTAAACTAGCTGATTGTTTTGGATGGAGAACCAACGCCTGAAAGGAGAGTTAAATAGATAGTGAGAGAGGCCTCCTAAACCGGCTAAAATAACACACTTGGACTGCTATGCTCCTGTACTTAAAAAACATTGGCAGTTTGATAATAAACAAGTCAAAAAACGCTGTTTAATAAAATGGCGTAATTCATTTCAATTATCTACATTGCTTTTCTTCCACGTGTCTCATTTTCGAAAAGATGACCTAAATTATCAATTTTTTTCATTCAGTTTTCCACATAATGTGGTGTCCACTCACTACTTCAACCAAACACACACACAACTGTATACTCCTTAGCACAAGTGTATCGGCTACTTATATTGTAACAACCTATGAGAAGGTTTAGTGTCAACCATTCAGCTGGAGTTAAATTACATGTAACTGACACTGTCTGATGAAGAAGAGAGGACACACTCTTGGGTTAGTAAACAATTAGGTGCTGTAATATTCAGAATCACCAATTGATCAAATAGCAGGAGGATTCTTTTCAATGAGGCCACAAATGCTGAATGCATGTAAAAGAGCAAAATGCAATATGATCTGTGCCTGCTGTACCTATTCCATGTCTTGAAGGCATTACTGGCCCTCTTAAACAGATAACCCTCCATGGCAATGCCGTTGTCTGCGTCCACATTGTACTCCAGCTTGGTGTCATCAGTCGAGAAATCCTGAACAGGACAAACAATGCAAAAAAATTGTCAGAAAATACACGAGGGAAGGAGTAAAGGAGAAAGAGGATGACAGTGACAGTGAGGATGTAAAACACAAGTAGGTAAAAGATGATAACCTATAATGGTATTAGAACATGATTAACATTTTTAACATCGATGCAGTGAAGTTCTCTTTTAAGTGACGATTTCTGGAATGAGAAATGTGAAGTCACAATTGCTCCAGTGGCTAAATGACCTTGAACAGTTCAGCACTGTGTGGCGGCTGCTAATACTCACCTGATTAATGTTCATGTCACACAACGACAACACACAATCTACAGCTACAGATTAGGCTAGGACAAAAATATGTGGCAAAAATTTCCACATGTTGCCTGAGAATGCATGTTAACAGAAGACAGATTCTCCAAGTGGAGTTGAAGAACATTGACTCTATCAAGCAACAATGTGAGAAATCCTGCTTAAAACTCAGAATTTCCATTGCTGATTGAATTTTGAAGAATCTGACCAAAGCTCTCCAGCAAAATTGTGGAGTTATCTGGCTCTGTCCCACTAAACGTTGGGCCTCATTGGCCTTGAAGGCTGAAGACCAAACCCAAAGCTTCTAAAAACACCACTGTGTTTTACCATACGTTGAGTATGTGAATTATTGGACAATACATCTCAGATTCTCAGATCACAGATTTTGACACAATTTGCAAAAGTTTGATCACAATCCCAGACAAGACAGATCTCATGGGCCAGCAAAGACGCCATGATATTGTTGTAGATGGCATTAAAGAGTCTGAGAAAAGGTGTCGGAATCTGAAGAAAAAGTGAGAAGCACTGAAAAGTAAACCACTAAACCATTTGAAAATAGAGTTGGATTGGGCACGGGGGAAGCCAACATCATCATGAGAAAAGCAATGATCCATTGTGGTCAGATTCCTGCAGCTGAAGGACAAACTTGCTGTTGTGGATGAAGCTAAAATCTTTTAAGGGCTCAGGCATTTATATCGATGAGAACTTCAAGGAATGAAGGCAAACACACAACAAAACACACCAAAACAGAGGAAGGCCGAAGCTCAGAGTTGGGCTTGTTAGTCCCCACCACTAGGCATTTTAACAGGACTATGGTCACTTATACACACACCCACAGCACTCTACACAATAACAAAGCTGGTATTGAAGTCCAGATCTTTAAGCCCTTTATCCCTCAACAACTAACTCTAACAATGTCTGTAAATTTTATAATGGCACCAGTTTAACGACTCGTGTTTCCATGTCTCCTAATGTATTTTCTACTTTTCATCTCAATACACATAATCTTTCCAGGAACTATGACAAATTCATACACTTTTTATCTTCATCAAGTGTGATTTTTTTTTGCTATTGCTTTATCAGAAATATGGCTTAGAGAGGACTCTACAGAAATCTTCACACTACCTTAACACAGTTTGGCTCACTATGTAAGAGAGAATAGATCTGGAGTTGGAGTATCTGTTTATTCATGGTGACTATGAATTTAAAATTAGGGATGATCTCTCTCTGAAATCAGTTGGGGCTGAGATGGAATCTGATTGAGCTCTGTAGTGTCTGTTGTGGAAAGAATGATACTGTTGATGTTATTGCACAGCTGACCTTGTCATCAAAGATTTTACTGAGAGCTTCAGTTCTCTTGAACTGATAAACAATAAGGAAAACCTTTTAGGATATTTCAATATAGTTACAGGAAACTCAGCAACTTTGATTAAAAACAGCTTCACTAACTCCCTGAATAAAAGACCCCAGATTTCATTACTTCATTCAGACTTGTTAGATCATTATGCCATGTTCCAGTACTCTTTAATAAAGGTCACGTTAAACATGCTGTCTAGTGTAGGATGATGTATAGGAGGACAATAATGCAAATTTTGCATATCAAAAGTTTATGAATGTAATTAGCTCGTTTCCCAATTGGCAGGCCTGCTAATAAATACAGTCGAGACTTCAATAAGCCTTGGTTCATTCAGTTGATTGACTGAAACTTTTGAGGAAAAAGAATACTGTACAGTGAGTATGTCTTGGTTTTTACAAATCCTATAGAAATCAATATGTTCATTCTATTACATGAGAAATACTTCAGCAAAAGATTTATGAGGTGTGAAAAAATTATTACGTCCATGAGGAAAGTAATAATCAGTTGTTGCAAAGAGTAAAGACTACCTCAGAGCTATATTAATCTTTTTGAAGGGTGAGTTTTTTAAACTATCCATTTGATATAGCTTTAATTTAAATTTAATGATTTTGTGAAAATACTGGTCAAGAATTGGCTAGCAAAATTTCTTCTTGTCGTGGTAATACACCGGATTTTATGCCAAAACTTGAAGATGAGGTGAAATGAAGACCTCACCTTTGTTTCAGCCTCCTCTCGACTGACAATTTTCCTCACCTTTGGATCATACCAAACTGTATCGAACCACATCAGATGATTTAAAAAGAGTTACTGGCCCGTCTAAAAGCAAGTCCATTCACTCAGCTGTTCTTAATTATCCAAAAGGTTGACAGCATAAGGGTTTCACCTGACAAATCAGACACGTTCCTGTATCATCCAGCCAATCAAACCACATGCTGACATTGAAGCTGGACCCTCCATACACAGCTGCACCAACGATGAGGTCCACAAAACATGCTGAATAATCACACACCACACATCACATCATCACATGTACCATGCTCCAAAATAAAAAAAACAGATGAAGTCAAAATTCAGGCAGAAAGCAGAGACAGAGCGGAGGGCATGTAGCGTAACAAAACTGAGGTCAGGTGAAAATTTATACGGTGACTCTACGTACGGAGGTTGACCTCCAAGCACAAAAGTTGCGGCCATCTGGCAAAGAGTCAAACTCCGTCACCTCCTAAAACGTCACAAACACCGAGAGAATGACAAAGAAAGAAAAGGAACATATATAGCCTTCCACTAAAGCAGGAAATTTTGGAAATCATGGATTAGTCCAAAGACAGTGTAGCAAACACATAATAAAACACTCACTCCAAAGAGGCAGAACATGCAGTACAGCACTATTACACATAAATACACCCAGACAAATTCACACACACGCACTCCTCCATGTGTTCTTCCTCAGTACCTCTACCTAAGGTAAACTTACCAGATACCAAACATAGTGGAAACGGCTGAAAATCTTCATTTTTCAACCAACTCTGTTCTGCGTGTGCCAGTGTTTCTGTGTGTATCGGTGTCTGTGAAGCTAGGTGTCCCTGTGTAGCATATCAATGGCTATGTCATTCTAAGCAGCATGACTTGTCTTCTTAACAAACCCTTAACACCTCCACCTCGTATTCTCCTGTGTGTGTGTGGCTGTCTAGTCTTTCGTCACCGTGTCTGCTCCTCCTCTCCCTCCTCAGTCCCCATGCTCTATGCTAAGGTCACCTGTGTGTGTTTTTGATTGTGTGTGTATGTGATGCTAGCGGTTGCTGTGGGGTTAGAGTAATCAAGCGGACTGTGCGGAGGAGCTTTGACATTAAAAATTTATATGGACAGCTTAAGAGACGCACGATCAGCTTTTCCCCTTGCTGTCCCATGCTCCTCCCCTTCACACGTGTGCATTTTCCTTAAATAGACAGATAAAAATGGCCAATTCAAGGACCATCCTGAGAGGAGATTTTTATATATATTGAAAACTCCTTTGACCATGCTAAATCTTTGTAACATTTGTGCGATGTGTATTACTAATTTATGTTAACAGTAGACATTGTACCCTTTAAAGGGGAAACAAAAAGATTGTACTACCACCTCAACACAACACAATGTTATTACTGAATTATTGTGGCCTATACTGCTCACATTTTCAACTTGAACTGAGGGTTGAATAAACTATGAAAGAGATGCCAGGTGCCAGAGATTTATGTAGAAGATAAGTTTTGTTAATATTACTGTAACCTGACAATATATTCAATACAATGTTGGCCGAGTAGCGCAATGGTTGATATGTATCGTGCGGGTCCATCTACAATGTCCAAAATCCTTAACTCCTCCAACTTGGTCACTCAGTCTAAGTCAGCTCTGAGAAGAGTGGCAGTTAAATCCTTAAATAGTACAACCTGCAACATTCTACAAATGCTCATATTAAGTATTAACAATTAAAAGCAAATCTAATTAAGCTAACTTATAGTTTACACATCCTTCAGCAGCCTGAGACCAACTCCAGATCTAGCCCCTTGTGATTTGTTAAAGGGCAAGGGCATATAATACAATCATCACATCATATAAATTAGAACAGAATAACATCTGCTGCTGTGCCAGTATGGGAACAATGTAGAAAAGAAGTGAGAACTTAAGTCTTGTGCAGTGAAACATAATGGTGGTGCCACAGTCTATACGGGATTTATACATTATGGTTCACTAAAACACAAACTCACTGATTTATGTAAGATGTGTCAGATCATGTATGTTGTTAGTTAAATCGCCTGATGAACTGAATTTTTGTGATAAATGATGTGAGCTGCAGAGGTGGAGTCAAAACAGCAAAACTTGTCAAGCATACAGACATGAAACAGGAAGAATCGAGGAGGAAGAGGAAGGATAAAAATGGAAGAACACAACCTTACCTGTAGAGCAGCCTGGAATAAGCAGAGAGGGGGAAGAGATGGAAAAAAAAGTTGAAATTGAAGAGATGCTTTGTCAGCAGTTTTGAAGATATGAGCTCAAGGAGAAGTGCAGGATTGCCATATGTCAGTAAAAGAGAAAGAAAGGAGAGAGAATGTAGGCAATGACAAGGGAAAGGACAGAAAAAACTTCAACTTAAAGGTAGGGTAGGTAATTTCTTGTAGATGCACAATTTGAAATATTTGAAGAAATCATTTTACCATACTGAAAGCTATAAAAAAAATATGTATTAGAGCCGCTATAAGTAAAGAAGTATGGAGCCAGATTCTGTAAGATTATAAACTGCGAATTTGAGAGGGAAAATAAAGTGTCACTAACACACACGCAAGCAGCGAGGGGGTGGGATTTTATGGGTTGTATACTTTCAAAATCCTGCTTACTCTGTGTTTGCTCAAACATTACCTACCATACTTTAAAAAAAAGTATTACAGGGAGGGCAAAAAGGACTTGCTGGAACGACTACTGTTCTGTTGCTCGGTTATGCTCTATATATAAAAATCAGAGACAAAAAAATAATGGCACACACAGGCAAACAATTTCCAACTCCAGCAGGAAACAAGAACCAACAGAATGTTGTTTACTGTGAGTTCACCTTGAGATATTACTGCTGAAGCTAAGGACAATGTACCAGCATTGCACTGTACACTCTACATCGTAATGAAATTGTATTGTGTACCGATTTGTTCTACAACACACTTAGCCATTGCATAGAAGTGTTAAGGTGAAAGTGGTCAAAGAAATTGTTTTCTAAAATGTCTGCCTCTGGTGGGTATCAAGGGAAACAATTTAAAGGGAACTGTAGTATTACAAAGCCAGTTACTACGCAATGCAGAAACATTGTCTGTGGTGCTGGACATGGACTAGCGCATACTGAAACTCAACCCTGAGCGTTTGGAGGTTGAAGAATTGGGCTTTCATCAGCTGTCAATAATGCATGTGCATATGTTTAAGATCATGGGGATAGAGAGAGAGAGAGAAGAGAGAGAGAGAGAGAAAGAGAAAGAGAGAGATCACCTTACACCTGAGACACCAGTCACTGTGATGAACAGATCAAAATCAATTGTTCTACGTGCTGAATGCTTCCATGGGCGTAATAGATTCAAGTTTTAAACATAGTGCAGCCTTAGGTTTGATTTATTTATTCCCAACTGATTGATGTGACTATTGAATTTGAATTATGCACAACAAACATACAGTGAGTGTTTTATACTTTAGCATAGCGTCCTGTTCTACACAGCTATGCTGCCATTACTGGAGGATAATCTGGCCATAACAGACACATTAAGACTTCCAGAGACAGGATGTATATTTTTAATAGACTCAAATCGGAGTGCAATATCGAAGACTGAAAGGAAAGGAGGTCTAACAACTGTTAAATCCCTTAAGACTGGAACTAGGCTCAGAGTGTGGCAGGGCTGTGTTGAGTTTGTGAGTGTGTGTGTGTGTGTGTGTGTGTGTGTGTGTGTGTGTCAGTATCTATATATGGGTGCAAAGACAAGGAGGATAAAACTGACATGAAAACAATTGTTATGAGTAGGTGAACAAGGGATTTTGAGTGTGTTTGTACCTTTTGCTGGATGGTGGAGTGTTTCTGCTCCATGTCCCTCTTCTCTTTGGCAGCATCAACAACCAGCTGGTCCAACTGCAAGAGTCAGAACAAGTGATTAACCAAGATTACTGAACCACCTGTTCAGCTTTCACACACTAACTGGGTAAATTTCAATTAAATTTAATCCAGAGTGGTACACACACTTAAAAATAATTAAAAACATGATTGATCTGCCATATATTAAGACCTGTTTTCTCTTTTTGAACAAAATAGCCTGAGAAACACTGGCCTTATCACGTCATGAGAACTGGTTCTCCTCAACCGTGCAATGAATGTGTGAGGGGAAGAAAAAGGATCTTTTGAACAGAAAATAATGCTACTAAACTAAAAATAGAGAGATGGCGTGCTGGAGAAAACTGGGTGATATCAAAACATGTGCAAACTGGCACTTTTAGCGGCAAAATTCTCCCCCTTTACCACAATATGGCCTAAATGTACAGTTCTCTAACTTTGAACACAAAGACTAACTATGTAATTATAGGTCACTGATTGAGGGGGGAAATACAGAAGAATGCATGTGAATAAAGGTTGAGTAGGGGTGAACTGAAACTGCTTAAAAGGTCATTGTTTAGTGCTTTGGAGGAATGTAGATACTGTCTTAACCACATATTACAAATAATTTACTCCTTCCCTTTACATATGATTTATGAATGATGAAAGGTAGATATGTTATCACTGTATTACCCGAGTACTCAGTCCATAACCTATAGATACAATGTGCTACATCAAATATTAAAATAACAATATTTGTTGTGCATTATGAAGTAGTTATGTTGTACATGTGTTTATTCTGTGTTGTATGTATATTTGTTGTCGGTTTGTACTCTTATGTGCAGACAGTGGTGATGTGTGACCAGGAACAGAAAAAAAAAGATAAACAATTGTGCTACATTCAATCCAAGTAATGCGTGTGCTCGAGTAAAACTCAACATGCTACTATGCAAACAATTTCAGATGAGACAATATCTGAGGGAGCTCGGCCTTTTGTTTAGAAAGGAAATGGGCGAGTAGCAGAGCAGGAGGTTGATAACATCAGATGGGAAGTGTTTTACTCTACTGCACCATACCAACTATTCAGGTCAATGTCATTTATCTGCTTTTATCTGTCTGTAAAGATATCTGTTACTACATATGTGCATGGAACTTTTTTGACAGTGACTTGCCATATTGTCCATTCCACAGTACAGCCCCAATGACAAAGTCAATAGAAACAAATATCACTGATGTTTCAGTCATACCACTGCACCCCATTTGAGTCCTTCAGATGAATCACTCAGCCTGAACCAGTGTGTTTTCTGTTTAAATCTGTTCTGACATGCGACTGGGATGAAAAGTTGTATGACGCATGGAAATGATACAGAACAGTTCCACTGTGTCATTCAAACCCGAGGCAGTGTGTCATTGGAACAATGAAATCACATTTATTTTTTGGCAGTTGGTCTGTTTTCAAAGGCAAAGGTTAAAAAGCAGGATATTTGATACTAATCATAAAGTTGTCATATATAAATAGATAAAATTACTTCCGCTACCTTGGCTCATACTTGTAAATAGTTTGATTCCATATTATTTTCACTTCTCAAAAAGTTTAAAGTTACACAGAAGATGGCCATGCACTACTGAACCTAGTATGTACTTCAAATCTTTGCTTCTTTCAGCCATGCCGAAAATAGAAAAAAAAAACTTCACCTCCCATAAAGGGCGATAGGACATACAATACTGCAATCAAATTTTAACATTTGTTAGCAGCATACCTCTACTTTAAAATACAACAATACCAAAATGTGGAATGATTTAATGTCGTAGTGTTGATTTCCATCAGTTTCTCTGTGGTTGGCAGTATTAATAAACAGACCTGTTGACAGCTCCTCCACACCTCCCTACACAGCCTCTCCACCTTCTTCAGCTTCATGATGGAATGATTAATCTATAATCCTCGGATGCAATTTCCCACAGCTCAGCATAGGGTCTTCTTTTTGCTTCTTCAGTTGGTAGAAAATTAAAAGCCACCCGTCTGTCACACTCAGACCTGGTTTCCAAAATGGTCATTCATGCTTCTCTTCTTTTTGCTCACACACTGCCTGATTTCTCTTCACTCTTGTAGGTACCACAGGCTTACTGTCCATCGTCTTTCATTACACTTCAATCACATCTTCGTTTGAGAAGACCTCACTGAAGTCTTATCACTTCCAAAGATTTACTCCACTCTCCACTATGGTCTGTTTTTTTTCTTTTAATTTCTAGACGATCGGAGCATCAGATGGTTCCAACT
This sequence comes from Brotula barbata, assembly GCA_900303265.1. NCBI lineage: Eukaryota > Metazoa > Chordata > Actinopteri > Ophidiiformes > Ophidiidae > Brotula > Brotula barbata. Next base: position 103,960 of record OMNV01008413.1, read on the forward strand.
CCAGAGCGCATTAACCCTTCTGCTGCAGTTAAGAGGATCACAGCCCTGATACTTCTGGCTTGCAGAAGGGTCTCTTTTTAAACAAAAGAAATACTTCTTGAATGTTTTTGTCCATCTTGGGTTCGATGTCAGAAACTCCTCCAAACTACTTCCTCTTATTGTTTGGATTTCCAGAAAAATCTCTTGCTTTTCTCTTCTGCATCGGTTCTTGGCGTCTCTTTGCCTCCTTGGATGACTGGATTTTGCACCTTTCTCCAATAAATGCAGTCATCTCTCCAGGCTTATAGCGATATAGACCGTCAGCATCACTCTTCTGTTGATCGCCAACCCTGTGAATCTGACTGTGGGAAAACCCTTTTCCAGCCTTCTGCCTGCACTCTTCCTCATTCCTGCCCTGTCCTACAGCAGTTCCACAGTGATAATGATCATCTTACAGTCACGTTCTGGTTGCCTTCTGCCTCTGAGGGCAACACTGTTTATCAAAGGCCTGTGCACACAAACACACACAGAGGGCCGAGACTTCAGCTTGTGCCAAGATAGCAACAAATACTAAAGGTCTGATGGAAAGGTTAAAATCCAGTTCTAGCACTCTCTTCTGGTGCCACTATAATCTAAACCTTGACTCATTTGTTTACAGCATGAGAGAATGACAACAGGGTAAGATTTTGCCCAAAACAACGGTCAGGGCAGTCCATGGACAGAGACAGGATATGTATGATCAAACAATATATTCCTCATCTACAAAACATTTACCTACAACAGAAAGTCATATAAAGGTGTATAAACTTGATTTACAATTACTCTATTTCACTCTAAATATCTTCAAGTTTGTTTAGATAGTTCATGAGTTTATATTGTGTACTCTCAGCAGTTACAAAGTTATAAGCCCTTTTTACAAACATATATTAAGACACAAAGCATAAAACTAATATTTAGTATGGCAGGAACTTAAAAATTAACTCTGATTCATCCAGTGTTCAATTCATAATGTGGAATTCATCGTGCTTGTGTGTGTGTGAGTGTGTGTGTGTATCCTGCCTATACCTGTCCCCCTAGCTGTTTCATTAGAGGCTGCAGTTCACTGAAGAGGTCATAACCTTGATGAAAGAAGGTCAAGTGGGCATACATGAAGGACAGCATCTGTGGACAAGACACTAGTTATTCAGAAAGCCAAACTGGCTGCTGTGTGTCAAGTTAAGTGCAGAATTCAGGTTATACATACCGATTTAAGGATTTCTGATCTTCTCTTTGATTGTAGCACATTAATCTGAAATGCACAACAACAACAGAAAGAGTGAGGAAATACAAAAGGGATTTATTTTTTTGATGCTTTTCAATAAGCAAGACTAAACCCACATAGTGCACACCCCCATAAAATAAGAACAAAAAACAAAGGAACATCATCTACAGATAATTGTGAAAATACACATTTCAAAAGAAAGTGGTAGAGGGACGAGGGTTTAAAATAAAAAACAAAAAAGAAAATTCAAGCAAAGGAGAGTTGACAAACACAATCAACCCAAGCAATGCTAGATAATAGTGCACAGTAGTGGCACCAGGGGGCGCACTAAATCTAATGTTTCACCCAGAGATGCTGTCAGGCGCACATTTGTCAAAAGGAGACCGAATCAGAGACTAGCAGGAATGAAGATATGACAAACAAATGCATCGTTTACAAGGACTGCGCATCATTTACAAGGACTGCGCTACGTTCTGTGTGTGTCACACTCTTCTTTCTCTCAACAGTTTGTTATTATCCCACAGTGCATCTGTTCCAAGCTCAGCTTCGATGAATGTTGCAGTGTGGGGAAACATTTCAGCAGGTTGTAAATGCAGAAACAGGTTGTAACTGACAGGAACTACTGAAAGCTGTGTAGGTCAACAACTCCACTGCAACCACTCTTATGAATACACCTGGGTCCCATGTTTTTTAATGTTTATTTTTAGTAGCCTGGTACACCATACTTGGGTCCACAACAGAAACCAGATTCAAATCTTGGCCAGCAACCCTCCTGCTTAAGTGTCTACGAATAAGCTGATGAACAGTTACCAGTCCAGAGAACTGTTCAGACTCAGACTGTGCTTTCAGAAAACTGGGGAGTCAGGCAAGTAGGCCACATGAAAATTTCCATAGATTTTGCTGCATCACCAAAATTTAAGCAATTACTACATTATAGCCATGAGTTCTGAAGTTTAGCCTCAGTATAATATGGTCCCCTGGTTGCTCCTGAGTCAAGAAGGTGGTCCATGGGCACAATTAGGTTGAATACCGCTGCACTCAAAAATGGGCATCCATACATTGATTACTGTGCTGGTATCCTAGCGTGATAAGAGACATGCTCCACTTTATGCAGTCTGCACATATTTTCTTTTTTCTGCCATCTTGCATGTCACTAAGCTGTGCACTGTATAATTAAGCCAAAAAAAACCACAAACCCTAAAATGAAGACCAAAAAAAGCTAAGATTTCTTTAATGTTTCCTGCAAGCACAGCTGCAGAAGTTAAGCTACATTTTAAAAATGCTGACAGCACTATCTAACTTAAAAAAAACTGACTGGAATAATCTGTGTAGGCTACTGGTCTAATAGATTTACTATGTTCTCACCAACAGACAAGACCCCAATATGTGACAGGCTGATAAAGAGTCAACGAAGAAGACTGCAGAAGTTATCTTAAAAGCTGCTTTTAGCTTCTTCATTCTTTTAATTTAGGAGGAAACTGTTCGCAGAGTACTGTCTGTTCCTTTGAGACAGATCCAATACTGCAACCTCATCACAAAGCGTAATGCATTCAACAAGACAGGGCTCAGCTGATACATGCAATAAGCTGATGTGAATATACAGTGAGAGGTCAGGTTAAAAGACACCCTGTATCTTTAAAAAGAACTGGCCTATACATTCATTTGGACCTCTAGCTCTCCTTAGATAGGACATTTGGATTATTAACACAGGAATTAGGGAAAAGTCTTGACAAAAAGAGATATTCAGCATGTACTAACATCTTCACAACTACAATTACTGCAAATGGCTAAGAACCGTCTATTACCACTAATTCTACATTAATGCAATTTGCACTGTAACTTTATTGAGTTAAATCCACTCTCATGTACTTAACTGCAACATGTATGGTTACTGAGCTTGCGGGTTTGACACCATGTGTTACACAATAATCCCAGCTGTGTTTCATTTTCCCCAGTGCCACATCAGCATTTATAACCTGAGTCAGTACATTATGTTTCAGATCCTAATCCATGTTGACCACAGTGAATGGAGAAATATTGTAGCTGACACAGTGAGTAACTGCTTTTTTAAGCCTGGGTGGTTTGTAGATGTAATGAGTCAATAATTGCCAAACCTGCATTTGAACTGTATCACAATACGGAAAAATGTACCGTTTGATGGGCTGTTGATAATGGACAAATTGGTACTACAGTGTAAATTGAAGCAATAAATTGAATACTTCTTGAACTGTAACAATATGGGCACTGTCAGAAATAAAAACAAAATGACATGGTCCAGCCTCTGATCTTCTGGGCTGAATCAAACAAAGTCTCCAAAACATAATTTGCCGACTCATGTCACTAAATAACACTAATAAATAACTATTAGGAGGTTCTCTGATATTTCTTCCTTGTAAAATAAAAATTTAGAGTTTATCAAAATTTTAGTAGGTGGCCAAGTTGAATTTGGCTCATTATTCGAGTTCTTTAATGAATTTTTGTACCTGTAAGACGTAGTCGAGGACGATGTGTCGGAAGCACTTGCGCGTGGCAGTGAGTATGTTGGTGGCTTCCTCAACCTCATGCTGCTTGTTGCGGGGAGCCTGGGCATTTTTTATGAGGGCCCCCTCCTTCTCTTCACTCACTTTGTCAAATTGCTTCTTGGCTTCTTTGAACTTGCGCAGATCACTGGAAAAGAAAGGGAGAAGACAGAGATTATCATGACATACCGTTGAGATTAATATCAATCTGGTTAACAAAAGGGCTCATTCTATACAATTGAATTAAACATGTGCATACACAGTGGCAAATTAAGAGAAAACTACAAATTTTGATTAAAAAATTTTTTTTTTTATAAAGGTAGTTCAGATCTACTACTTCTACCTAAGTCGTAGTCATGTGGGAACAGGTTTTTAAAAATTATTAGTGAAAAATCATTGGACCCCTGTCTTATGTATTAGATGTTAAAGCCTTTGAGTGTAAATGACACGTGAGATTAAGTGACATTTGAGAGCTGTATTGTAGTAAACTATAAATTGTTCTAAGCATTCAGCCTGGTTGGTGTGCTAATGTGGGTGTTTAACTTGGTGTGCCTGGCAAAAACTGCAAATCTTTAATATTTTAATCAACCAGCAGCCCTCTGAGCTCCAGTAAAAGCTATGTGGAATTTAACACTCTATTGGGGAACTTGACACGTGCATATTTGAAAAGAAATAGTACCAAGAATAAGTATGGTGGTGTCACAAGCTTACTTGCTTGCTGGAAAATGCTAAATCCTGGTAACACCTACCTCATATATATATTTTTGATAAGGGACTTTGTCCCTCTGAGTAAACATGTTCTCACCAGTGAAATTTTTTTTAGACTAATATAATGTATGATAAATTCTTAAAAACGTGGCTTGCAGAGAGATTACAAACAGGTAATTGTAGACCATTCCCCAAAAGCAAAAGATATTACTTGGCTTATTAATATTTTTTCCCCTTATACTTACTCTTTGACAAATGTCTGAAGCTGAGTCTTGATTGATCTCTGGGCCTGGTCAAATAATATCTGTAAAGACAGAAGATATAATTACTAATATTCTGATTCAATCTACAAATGCAACTTTTTATGACAGTAGTTCTCAAACTTTTGGAACCTAACCAAACACTTAAAATCATTCCAAGGACCATCTTCTAAATAAATGATAGAGAGAAAGAGAGAGACAGAGAGACAGAGAAAATAACATCACAAAAAAACCGGGAGGAAAAATCAGATGTAAATGACCATTATGCCCATGTGAATTATTTATGTGAATTCTGGAGCAAATTTAGATATAAAAGAAAAAAACGACTAACTAGCTTTAAATAAAATTTTTTAATTAATCTAACCATCTGCCAGTATCGCTGCTTCCATGGCCCACTAGATGGCTCTCTGAGGCAGAATGGCAGTTTTAAGGCATTCTATGACATCACAAACAGTAATAAGGATGTGGACTTGTCCAGTTTTATAAATACCCCCAATAAGCACAGGAAATTACGTGATTCAGTTATTCTTGTAGTGAGTCATACCCTTATTAACCTGCTTCATGCCTTGTTAAAAATGACATAGCCAGCAAAAAGCCGCCTATAAACGTTTCTTTCTAAATGGGGTTTCTTTGTGATTTCATTAGCAATCTGGACAATACAGGCAGTGTATCTGGGATGGGCTACCACTGACAAACAGATTGAGTACTGTGCTTGAGTGGATCATGTGGTAAAAGATCGCTGAGTGTCAAAAACCTATCTGGAAGTCAGCTGATGTGACCACAGTCTCCATGGTTGAATCACAGTCTGAGACACAGCTGTGGCTCCCTCAGGCTTTTGGGGAACTAGTCTGGCAGTGTAACAGGGGGATTATGAGAGAAAATCTCCATTGTTGAGGCATTATAAATTTCCCACCATTATTGAGACAACCAAGAGAGGAACCTTGATTGTAGTGTTGCGCCTACCAGAGATGAATGAGCAGGCTAATAGGGAGACTGAGACAGAATGGTCAGCCACAATAGTCATTTACTGCCTAAAGAATCCTGGGCAGAGATTCAAGGGGAGGAAGATGATAATCCAAATACCAGGAGATTATTCTCTGTTCAAGGTCATTTCTGTCCAAGGTGTTAGATTTGGAAGGGGATTGCAGCACCAGACCACTATGTAAAACCTGTGAGTGGACCAGAATACATATAATGCAAAATAGAACCAAATGAAGAGTGTCCCTTATGTTTTTGCTGTCACAGAGATGGCAACCACATCGTGAAAGATTTGACATGACGTTTGTCTTGAAATAACATGGTTGTCTTAAGAGGATGTACTCTCCATAAAATACAAGATAGGAATGTGTCATACAAGACAGGAATCTACTCTTTCAATAAAATGGGCTTTATATGCATCAGACACAGTCAGGCTTGGGTTTAATTTTTCTTCAGTGACATGAAATCCCAAAGCTATGTTTGACATTTGAATTATGGCTCTAAAAAAAACCAATTTTGCTTTTATTCCGTTTTGTTCTTTGGGGCATTTTTTACGAGGGACAGAATTTCTGGACACAGGAATGCTTTTAACAATGTCCTGCTTTACTTTTGTACCTACCTGAGAACTGCTAAGTACAGCCATATTCTACTTCACTAGAACAGTTTGAGTTGAGTGTCTTGCTCAAAGGCACCTAGATGTTATTGTAGAGCATTTCTTGTACACATTCCCCCTCCTTCGCTTAACTCTCAGGCTCACATTGTCTGTCCTCTAGACTGCTGTTGTCCTCTCTGGCAGTAAATTTGAAGCTCTGACAGTTTAAGAGCTGTGTCAGACTGCAGTCCCTGAGGTTGTTACTGCCCAGATGTCAAATGAGAAAAAATAAGAGTACATCCGGTTTCACATGGTAATAACATCATACCGTGTGATAGTTGATCATCTCCTGCAGGCTCTCAGCAAACTTTGTGAGACTGGACTGTGGAGAGAAGGAAGAACAGCCTTTGGACATGAGCAGGCAGAGTGACAACACACTACTTGTGAGAACAAGCAACAACCACGTAATAATATATAAAGAGTATTGCACAAAAAATAAAGCAGGATCAATTGCAGTTTCGCTGTGCATGACCACAGGCATATTATGGCTATTTTGGAACAACAGAGCTGGTAGAGAATCGCTTAATTGGACAGTTTTACAAAGAGTAGAATTCATGATGATAAAAACTTTTTTTATTTAGAAGGGAAACAAAAAATGTGCACAAATAGAGGGTAAGTTTTTCTCTCTCTGGATCTAAAAAGAAGTCACAGTTTTTATCCTAAATATTTCATTCATAAATTCAGCTGTGTCTTTTTATACTTCTCAGAGTTTCATGGTTTTGTACTCTTTACCTCAATGACCTCATCTTTGGTGGACTGCTGGGCTAGCTCCCGGATGCCACTAACAAACTGCTTATTGGCTGCGTTGTAGGCTTTTCCAGCATCAATCATCCCAATACAAAGCTTCACCAGCTGCAGAGAGAGCAACAATCACAGAATAAAATTATAGGCAGATGCACGAGAGGGAGAAACTACCAAACAGGAGAGGATGATACCACTTGAGAAAGAAAAATGTCTTTCCTTCAGGGCATTTTAGTTCAGATCTTAAAAAGGGTCTTCTAGAGGGCAAATGATGCAGCCATAGCCAACATGTTTTAATCATATCTGACCTCAATCTAACCTGATGCGAGAACCAAGTCCAAAAAGCTCAACTATAAGACACCAATAAAAGCTACTGTTATTGACTCTGGTTATTTACATTCTATCTTGTGTAAATATTCATTCCCCGGGGAAGCTTTAATATTGGCCAAAGTAAAAAGGTGTTGTCTTAAGGTTTAACTGTGTGTGCATCTATGTGTACACATGTGTTGGAAAGGAAACTCTAGGAAAAGTTTGAACTGTAGCCCCCACCCACTAACACGTACATGCACAAACCCTCCGCAGATCCTTCCTCTCCAGGGAAAGGGGGGAAGTAAGGCATGGGCTGAGTCACATGGGGGTGAGAAGGAAGGTAGGACTCCACGAAAAATGAACTGGGATTTTGCAATATTCAGGCCTCACCATTTACAAGTAAACCTATTCCTGTTTCTGCATGGACCATTGTAAGGAGAGCAATGTTTCCTTTAGGATAATGCAAAATGATTCGCTTCGTTCATTAAAACACAGGAGGAATAATCCCTTTTGTTGATTTTAATAGAAAATGGCTGTTCTTTTTGTATGATATTGGGAGAGGCACAATCATATAAGAGATCTGCTGCAAAGTCTGGCAAGGTGTGAACATAAATATTCTAAATACAATTTGCAACAAAGTTATATTTTACATCATAGGTCAGACCCACTGCAGCTATGGTACCTTGTTTTTTTTCCTTCCACTTCAAAATTTATGTAAAATCCAAATTTATGTTTTGAGCAGCAAAATGTGATTGTTAGAACAGAGGATGATGGTTGGATGCCACTCAAAACAGGAGTAAATCGATTATATGAGCATTTGGCCAGTATTTGGTATTAACTGTGCATGACCACACATGGGATCTTGCATCTGACTGAAGTTCAATTATCCAGAGACCCAGAGGTAAATGATTTTTCTAAATTTTGCAATTAAATTGCTCATTTGCAGACCCACAACCTAATGAAATTTTCAACAACTGAGAGCAAGTTTTGTCTCTTATCCATAGAGATTCTGCCTGTGACATACTGACTACTACAGATTAAAATTTGCAGCGTTGGGCTTACAATGAAAAATTAAGCAACATTTTCATGGGTGGTACTCACTTTGTCAAGCTTGGATTCCAACTCAGAGACATCCCCCTCCACTTCCTCTATGGTGGCTCTGTGGAAACAAAAACATAATTTTTGAGTTAATAGTGTAACCATGAGTGCATCAATATTCAGAGGGCAAAGGTACATCATGCAAAGACTAGATGGTTACAGATTTCTCAAATAGAATTGTGAACAAAGCTTCCAGATAGCCGATTTCATTAAGATGTACCACACAACAGGCCATTACATTACTGTAAAGGGGAAATCCTTAAATGTATGAAAAATGCATAAGCATATTGATTATTACAAGCCACTATGGACATTTCAAGTTGTAAAAAAAATTTAACATGGGAATAATGCTATTATCTCTAAATTACAACTGCATTTCATCATATTTTAGTGTTGTGTGTTCTGACAATATGCATGTGTGCTGACACGCCAAAAGAGACAGCCAGATTGAGAGCAGCCATTTTGGGTAACGCCACAGGCCTCTTAAAAACATGACAAAGCGCAGCTTGGCTCTCCACAGGAAAGACAACTCATAGGAGAAAGCCACGTCAGACACTGACAGCACTAAAATGAACCGATACCAGGACAGCCTGGTTAGGCTGTCCACTAATGCTAATTAACGCTGATGTTCCAACTTAAAACACCTGGGCTTTATTGGACATCATCCATTATCTATACCGCTTATATCTATGTTATGGTTGCAGTGGGGCTTGAGCTTATCCAAGGAGTCACTGGACAAAAGGCAAGGCACACCCCGGACAGGTCGCCAGTCTATTGCAGCGCTGACAAAATCACACTCCCATTCACACCTATTGTCATTTAAAAGCAAGCTGGCAACAGTGCTAACCATCAAGCCATGCCGTGACGCCCCTATTAGACATCAATTATGTCACAGAATTATGCTATTGAGCATGCCTGACAGTCTAGCAGCAAAAGACACTTTGATACATACTGGAATGAACAGCAAAAAACAGCAAGTAAACTCATTTTTGTAGGACTTTGTCCAGGATATCATAAAATGTAATATGAACAATGTTTAAGCATCGCTTGTGTAGCAGGGTTCAGATATGGCTTTAAGACTACTAGTTCAGAAGTGAAAGTATGCACAAAGACACAGATCTCTGCACAGTAAGGTCTGTGATTAATCTGACCAGTTACATTTTATGCCTCTTCTGCTGTTGCAGGAATCAAGGAGAAAAGCATACTGTTGATGTAAAAGAGTACATCTCTCACTGAAAGATTTTTTTCTGAAGCACTGTCATTTGTGTCGTAAGTTAGAATGATAACACTCTTAAAAGCACAACCCTTTTGATATCCTCTCATTAATCCAGAAGGAGAAAATTTTTTGTCAATTAATCCGCTCCATAGGTCATGAGCAGCTTTTTTAGCTGACCCTAGCACATCATCCCTCAGCTGGCTACCAGACAGCAACACTAGACTTATCTTCACAAGAGGTGGTGGGAAAGAACCAGAAACTTCTGCTCTGTTTACAGTTCATGTGAAATACACACAAGGCCTCAGTAGGAGCCTAGAGAAATACATTTTGCAACACAAGAAATAAACACAAGAAAAAACACAATTTCATCCTTATGGGGTTATTAGCTGGCCTCATAATTCTGTGTTCTCTCTCGCAGTTGTAGCAATTTCATTTCAAAAAATACAGACCACATAAATTATGGAGAACTCACATCAAGGTTTGTCCCATGAAACAGGTCCATGGCCTGTGCGAGTAAGTATATAAACATATTAATTAAGAAAGAGAGCGAAAGAGTGGGTATTGTTAGGAGAGAGCTTTTAATTAAGCCTCTCCAAGCACCACTGCTGTTCTCCATCACAGTAATCTAAATCTCTTAGGAGTCATAAGGATCTGAATGAGTGTTCGAGCAAAATGTGTTAGGCTCTGTGGGCGTTTCATCATCTTGCAGGATAATATTGGATGTTGTAAGCAAAAACATGCAGGATGAGTGTGTTTATAGTCATATTCACACACCTTCAGCAAGGCTCTGGTGGTAAAAAAAAAGAAGTTTAAACAATGAATGTCTTGCAGCAACTCTCTCATGAGTTTATAAAAAAGGTGGATAAACTATAAAGTTCTATCGCTCATATACAAGATTAGATATACAGTAAAAGTCTAGAAAAACTGAAACCCAAACAAGAGAATAAAATTAAACTGTAGGGGATGCGACTTGCATCGGGCTTAGTCAGGAAAAACATCATGATCTCAATTCACACGTCTGTGTGATGTCATTCCCAAATGACGACATTTAACTCTCTCTTATTACCATATGCATTAATGTCATGCTGCATTCAAGTGTGGACTTAATCACTTTGGAAAAATCTCAGTTCCTATATCAATCACAATTGCACAATGTTTAGAAAAACAGACTATTAATTCAACATTTTACGCCTACAACCCAATCAATATTCTCTCATTTCTCTTCCTCACTCCGAGCACTCTGCTGTTAATCCGGTTGCTATAGTAACCTGACGCTGTGCATGTTGAAAAAGCAGGAAGGCGGCAGTCAGAAACAGTCAGCTTACTCGCAGTTGGAGACAGACTTTGTGAAGCATTAACCTGCTGAAAACAGTAGTCAAACCCTCACATTCTAATGTAAAGGAAGTGTAAATACAGATATCGAATATGGGCCACTTTTAAAAGTAGAAGTAAAAAGACAGTAACAACATCTTTTGCAGTAAAATTCCAGATGGTTAGTGTTACCATTTGAAATTTTTACTATTGTCAACACCTGATTACTGCGCTATAAGGTGTTTTGTTGTTATCAGCTACTGGACGACTTGAATTTCCTTCAGGATTAATAAAGTATCTATCTATCTATGAAAAAACTCATGGGTAAAGAGCAGGTAGCATCAGTCAGCTACAGGCACCCAGACGCAGTGAGGAACAGGAAGTTGAGGAACTGAATGCTGTCAAGCTGAGTGCTGTTTGGGTGTGAAGGCAAAGCTGGGGCTATATAAAGAAAGTTGTGCGGTACAAGGGAGAGTATAGCAAGTGAAGAAGAAAAAAACCATTGGAAACCACATCAGGGCGAAAAAAGTCAGTATACTTCAGGAAATGTTTGGGTCCTAGTTTTCTTTGTGTCCACCAAGATCACGCAAACTGTCATCCAATGTCAGACAAAACTTTACAATACCTGAAAAGAAAAGCCACTTGCTAGGAATACATCAGTCTGGCCAAACTGGAAAAAGTCTAGCCAAGTCTAGTGACTTTCACAGATTGATGAGCATCTGATAGTAGTACAGATTTTTTTTTAAGTTCATACAACCAACCCACAGCAATATACAAGTCAATTACCTCTGCACAACCAGCATGGGTTTTCAACTGGTGGTTCACAGCTTTGTGGTCTCTGGGGGTATTCCGTCCATGACAATGACTTCAATAATGTCATGTAATGCTTGCTTTTATTTGTACAATTTTCATTTTTTATTTCTTGTTTGAGACCAATCAAGTAAATAAGTATCTTTACCTTATGCTGCTACATACCTCTGCCAAAAAATGACAGGAGACTGTCCCCATCCACCACTGCACTGCCAAGGATGGACAGATTGTGTGCAACTCACCACACCCAGAAATCTCACTAAAAGGTATGGAAAAAAACAAACAAATCTCTGCCCCTGTTCACACTCCCCACATGAGCAATCCCAGTTTGCTCTTGAGTCAGGAAGTGGTCGATGGGCAAAAATATGTTGAAAAGCCTTGCTCGAGAGTAATACAGATATGAGCTTTGGACTGGGTGGCTACCCTAGAAATAACTTTTCAATCAAGTTCCCACCCTAAAACTGGAACAATACAGAATTTCAACTGATACCAGATCCAGTAAAACCTATTTGTATAGGCTACACTGTGTTTTCTATGCTCTCTCTCTGGTATATTACCTACATAGTACAACTACAGAGTGCACTTGGTCTAAAGTAATTAATACTCGTCAAGAGAGCCATGTCAGTGTAGCTGATGTGATAGGAAGGTATGGACAACATGAACACAACATGAAGTTTGTTCATTATTTATTCTTTCAGCCACAACTGAACTGGCCACACTGACAAGCTGATAATGCTGTCTGATCTTAGCTTATCTCAGTTATTTTGGCTCCAGCGTTTATATATGTTTGTCAGTGTCGCAAATATACAAAACCATTATTGTAGGTTAAAGCTTTACAGACCATTTTTTTGTGAATTTTTTTAGCTCTCTAAGAGAGCTTTAAACTACTACTAATTTTGCTCCACAAAGAGAGAGCTCTTTGAGTCAATAAATGAATCATATATTTATTCTTATAGAAAGTCTTGAGTGAGTACTGTATATAGCTTTAACCTGTGTTGTGGGAATTCTAAGTGGTGGGAGAACGTTCCACTCTTGTGTGGTGGCAAGGGAGAGACAGGGATTCAATATTTTCAATCTGTGGCTGTGGATGGAAATGTGAAGAATGGGGTTAGCTTTAGTGCTGTGACGTAGATCCTGTAATTGTTTGAGTTGAGAAGTGGTGATATGAAGGAGACGG
>OMNV01008413.1:116998-157443 GCA_900303265.1 Brotula barbata
GGGGGGGGGGCATCCCACTGTGGTAAAACCCACCATTACACGCATGCTCCTGGAGAATAACATCAACAAGATGAGGTCATTACTTGAAGATAAACACTTTTAACATGTCTTTGGAAATTCTGCCTCTCCCCATTGCTGTAATTACTGAGCCTTCAGGATACTTTTACATCTCAAGGTTACCGTGATAAGTAATTGCAGGATTTTCAAGCCAAAGTTTGTATTTCTTCGAGTGTGTTACAACAAAAACAACAACACTCTCCCAAGACAAATCTGTAAACGTTACAATAAGTAAATTTAATGCTGACACCTGTAAACATCTACATTAGTTGAAGGTTTTAAGAGGTTTTTGCAGAGTATATTACTGCAAAGTAACACTGAACACTGAGGCCAAACCTGGAGTTGAGCACAATGGACTGTGTCCTCTCTGATGCCACACCCTGCAACTCTGAGACCATCACAACGTTACAGTACCAGACACACCCTTCAACAACACCGGAAAAAAACAGCATACACACACAAAATCACACAACCAAGTGAAGGTTGCTTACACGACCACAATCACTAGCAATAATAATGGTGTGCAATATGCTAGCTATTTCCGACTAGTGCTTAATTTTTTGCTCTGTCCTTAATCTTTGACACAGGTACTACTTCACAAGGGTTCAATGAACATAAGAAGTTTCATTTAGGAAAGTTTCATTTATAAATAAAACTTGAACATATTCATTTAGAGATACAGCCACTTAAAATACTTGTAGGCTAAACTTGGTCTTTCAGGTAGAGTTCTACTGTGTCCTTTAGAAGCACGTGACCTGAACCACAGTCAGCCCTGACAATTCTTATGCCATTGATGCTCATGTTATTCATAATGTCGGTAAAGAAATTTCCTAAACTGATCCGAAGTCTTGGGGTTTTTTTTATTAACAAGCCACCCTTTGGAAGCTAATGTAAGTCTATTGTACTTTGAGCCCTCCGCAGTGATCTCTACAGCTGTCAGGAGAAACTGCAACCAGAATTGTTCATCCCCAATGACCTCATATCATGGAGCTCTGCCAAGCTCTGTATCAGCAAAACTAATTAGGGGTTAGCGACCATGTTACACTGGTTAAGAGGAGTGTGAACACATACAAATAAATCTGTCTCTCTTTTTTTTAAGATTATTTTTTGGCATTTCTGCTTCATTATGATACGAACAGGGAGAGAGACAGAGATGACAGGGCAGGGAGAGGGGTCACTGTCTACGTAATAAATGCGTAGTTATGGGTAAAAAACAAAAACATTTCTTCATACATGTGTGAAGAGGGGCCGCAGTAATTTGGAGGGAATTTTAAGTCACATTCTTGAAGAGAATCCAGGAAAAACCTCATAGTTGTCTAAAGTGGGCTAGTAGTGTTTCATTCCAAAAAACTTAATTCTTTGCAAAAGAGCATCTCTTTTCCTTGTTGAAACCCTGGTTTATGACTGAAGACAGCTTTCCCAACTAGAACACGACTGAGAGTGAAAAAAAAAATATCCGGGGTGTGCCAAATTACTACTTGCAAATAACCCTCTCCACATTTGGGGGCTCCATATTCTCTGGCATTAAGTTGAAAGCAAACACAAAAATGGAAACAGATGTTGAGCAAACGAGAGCTGCTCAAAACTGGTGTATATTCCATTCTTTCTCTCTCCCTCTCTCTTCTCTTGTTGTCCTCTTCTCTAGCAGGAGTGGGGGTGGAAAATGAGGAAGCCACGGTGGTGAAAGTGGAAAACCATGGTAAAATTGCTCATCGGGGCTATGATGACCCAAAAATGGAGTTGAGGTCAGGAAACTTTTGATAAATGCTTGCCTCAAAGGTTAAAGGTCATGAAAAACAGACAAAGGGATAGGGCTGTAGATGTTGACGTTACCTAGCAGCTCATGATTTTGGGATGCTGCTCCCATACAGACAAACGTGACCTGAAACAACAAAATACTGACCAAAAACACATGCCCGATTTGGCTTACAATGACACAAGTGAAGACTTTTATCCAGTATACATTACTATACAGACAGGCTCTTATGAAGCACTAAAACATACAACCCTGATGACTGTGTGGTCTATGGCTAAATAGATGGAGACAGCCGTTAAATTTGGCTTTGTAAATTTCATTTGGACAGGGATAGATTCAAAGAGAAAGAAGACAGAGGACTGTCAGGATTTCATTGTCTTTGCATGGACGAAGGTGAGCTGTAATATGTTTATGCTGACAAATGTCATACACTTCTATTAGTCTTCCATTAAATCTATTTAATGAACCGGTTTGCCTTGTGATCATACAAATATTTACTGACCTTGATGATTTTTATTTATTTATTATCAGTTATTACGCAATCAATCAATTCAATTCAAGGTGCAGGTCTGACAATACTTTATGAAGTTGGGCTTCAGAAACAACCTAGGGCTGAACAGTGTATCTCGACAAGTCATTTACACAGTGTGCTCGTCACAACGGGCTGCAAAAAATTCATTTCATTGACAATTTACAAAGGAGTGACAGCTGAACTGTAGATATGCTATTTTCTCTCCCCACTTGCTCACTGATTGTGTGCATTGATGACTACATTTCAGATAAGCCAACACTATACGTCGCTTAACGACATGAAGGCAGAGAGCAAAAATTTAAAGTATGTCTTTATACATGAGTTTGTATGCACTATTTCAGGAGCACACTTACAAAGCAATTAACCATGAAAGCCCTAATTTGGAGAACTGCCAGTATTGACCAACATGAACAACAGCTGTTATTTGCCCTACGTTCAATATGGAGAAAATATAAACGCATTCAGCATAAAAAACACACACAAAAAAACAGTTCTGAATGACTTAACTCACTCTGTTAGAAGCAGGGAATCTTTGACTCAAATGTATGTGATGGTGACGCAAAGGAGGAAAAAAAGACAAATCACAGACCAGGTCCCCACTGTAACAAGACCACTTAGAGGAACCAACAGTCACATGTTAAAAAGCACCAGGATCAACACGTGATTGCATCAATTTGATGGAGTGCGATCTACTGTGTGAAAATTGATTCCACCCGAGGGGAGGCATCTTTGTGATTCTACCATGTTGTCTTTAGTTCATCCTCCTGTACTTCATCCGGGAGGAAATGTTGTGATTGGAGAAACCAGTCCATTTTCTGGCAAACAACTTTCTAACATCTGTTCCTCATTTTGTGAGAGGATGTTGCAGCAGAGAAGGGAGTGTGGGCTGAGAGGGAAAAAGGGAGGTGTTTTCTCATATCTGGAGTGAAATGAACTTCACATCCACTATCTCCCAGAGAGCAGAGTGTTTGAAATTAAAATCGACATTGCTGTAGGCAATGCTAACAATGAAGAACCTGAACGTCAATGATCTGCCAAAAACTGGAGCACTTGTCTCTACCCCAGGCCAATTCCTCACCTTAGCACTTTGTATATACAGTTTATATATATATATATATAAACGTACAGAGTAAAATTTAGGGTGCAAATTTTGGGATGTAGCAATACAACAAGATTCGTGACTGACTGACATGACTGGACAGTGTGGCAAATCAACAGGAAATTACCAAACAATTTATTTTGATAATAGATTCCAGAATAAGTTCCTTAAATGTGAGAAGTTTCTGCTTTGGTCTGTTTCACATTGTGAACAGTGTGCAGGCTTGTTTAAAGGACTTTAAGATCAATTGAATGGCCCTTTAATAAATAAGTTTGAAATATATTTATTTAGAAGAGTGGACAACGTACATTAATATACATACTGTCAATGTGCCAGATTCATTTGTTTCCATTTTAAGGAAACGAAATTGCATAATCAAGTTCCCTGCAAGCAACTTTAACAGATTCAGCAGGTAGCAATAGTTAATGTGACATGTAGAAATGGTATTAACAAAAATGTCTCATTTTAAAATACTAAATTTATTATATTAACAGCTTTAATATTTCATTCATTTTCCATAAAATTATTTCCATTCTGAATGCGTTTGGAATCATTATATACAAATTTCCCCAGAGTGCATCTTGATATATTTGCTATCTTTGGGAACTTTGAGCATTGTGCTAGAATTAAAAGCAAAACTTCATGAAAACACGCAGGTGGCCACCTCAGACTTTAAAGGGTTAAGAGCTTTTTATCATTTATGTGAGTTTTTTCACTTTACCAACCCATTGCGTATAAGACATGAAAGATGTTTTTTAAAAACCTCTCATAAAAATCCATTACAGTAATCGCTACTTTTAAGCTATGACAAATTTGATTTCCCTTAAATTTCTCTTCATTCCGGACGTGCTGGCAATCATTTTCCGATCATTTCCTACTTATGGTTATCGTCAAACTTAATCAATAGGGCTCTGGAAAGTTGTGGTGGCCAGTTGACTGAATTGTTCAGTGAATTTTGCTACATTTTAATACCGATTTAAGTTACGATGTTTGAAAACACTTTCGGTTGTAATACTTGGATATCAGTTGCCATAAAAGTATCAAATTCCATGCTTTGGAATTTTGAACAATGGCCATTGGAGTCTGCTCTGGTTTCCTGCATACATATTTGATATAAACTGTGATCATTACATAATTCATATCATCATCACAGGGCCTCCTGTACATATGCTGTGCTCGGTCTGAGATTAGAGGGTGGACTGTCCCACTCTTCCTGGCTGCTTTCTCACAGACAAAAATAGAAAAGTGACAACAAACAGCTACTAACTGCTCTCTAGCTAAGCGGGGAGCTAACCGACTTTGCGACTTTTCCTTATGTTAAATGAGCAGAAAAAAATAGTGAAAAGCTGTGTGGACATGACTGACCTGAACCTTGGAGAGTCCTTTAAACACTCCTCGAAATCCACCGTTATCTTCATGTTTCCACAGTGGGTACAGCGCAGCTTTCTTCTCTCTGGCTGATCTCAGTAATCCAGGCTCAGTCTGTGAGGCTAATTAGCCTGTTTGCTAACCTTCCCGTAACCGTGTCCTGCCTGCCAGCTGGTTGCACTGTGCCGGTCACTCTGCTAACCAGCTAGCCTGTCAGGCCAGCCAATGCGATTAAAAGCCACGGCAATGCAACCATAAAACGCAGTGTGCTGGCGGTACGGTCACCTAAATGCTACAGAAGTCAGTAAGAGGAAAGGAGTGTACTGTCCGGTGGCTAGCTCATAGCAGTTTCCCTTCAACGCACGAACTAAGGATTTACACACAGATCGTCTATTAGCGAGGACACGTCTGACGCCGCTCACCAAGACAACGTAGTGCGATGACATCGGATTCGCCCCGCCCTGACGTTTGGCCTATTAGCTTCTTCATATAGGCCGGAAATCACGTGACCGGTTTGGTTTAGAAGTTTTGCGGGATTTAAAACATTTAATCTCTTAAGCTCTGAGAAAGGCTCCATGAATTAATTAGTAAAAATAAGGAGCACCTTGGTGATTCACCTGGTAGAGCGCATGCCGCATACCGCAGCGGCCCAGGATGGATTCTGACCTGTGCCCTTTGATGCATGTCCTCCCTTCTCTCTGCCCTTTCTGTCCATCCCTCTACACTACTTGTTATAATATAATAGAAATGCCAAAAAATGAAAATAAAATAATGAAAACATTTTAAAACATGGCATTACTTAAAATTATGCTTTAATACTATTTCAGTCACAAAATACAGACTCCTTTTAAAAAAAATCATAAGAAAAATGAAAATTAGGGGAATTAAAAGAAACTGCTAAAACTCAAAAAGTACGGTATGTATACTTGATTCTTAGACCATGATCATTGCTTGTTTTTTAGAGAATTAGTAACAATTATAAGTCTCACAACAATAAGTAAGTATTTTGTATATATTATATCATCATATATATCATATCATTTTTATTGTTATTGTTATTATTAGCTACTGGGTGATTATCTATCTATCTACAATTACAATCAGCATTTAGTGGACGCTTTTACAAGCGACATACATATGAGAATTTCAACAACACAAGCAAGGATCTATTCAGTAAAAACCACGACAATAAGCGCCACAAGGCTCAGGTTCTGGTCCAAGGGACCTAGTGGCTTCAAGGCAGTGCTAAAAGGCAAGCTGCAAGGAGGCAAGACTAGGAGTGGATATACAGTATGTACAGTTTGAGTTGTGAGAAGGTGTTCCCTAAAGAGCTGGGTCTTTAGCCTTCTGTTAAAGATAGAGAGGGACTCTGCCGAGCGAATGGAGTTTGGTAACTCGTTCCACCACCGAGGAACCACAGAGGAGAAGAGTCTGGTTCTGATTTTGGGCCTTGGTGTTCTGCAAGCACCAGTTGTTGTTTTTTAGCAGAGCGAAGTGGGCGGGAGGGAGCATAGACCTGAATGAGGGAATTCAGGTAGGTGGGAGCAGTTTTGGTTGGTGCTTTGTAGGCAAGCATCAGGGACTTGAACTTGATGCGGGCAGCAACTGGGAGTCATTGGAGTGAAATGAACAGCGGAGTAACATGTGCTGTTTTGGGTCGGTTGAGAACCAGACGTGCCGCCGCATTCTGGATCATCTGCAGAGGCTTGAGGGTGCATGCCGGGAGTCCTGCCAGTAAGGAGTTGCAGTAGTCTAGGCGTGAGATTGCAAGTGCCTGTATTAGGAGTTGTGCTGCATGTTCGGACAGATATGGTCTGATTTATCTATCTATCTATCTATCTATCTATTCTAATTCGTAATAGACTATTTGAAGTAATCATGCGACAAAGCGGCTCAATTAACAACGGAACTTTGTAGGAGTGAGCACTCTTCTTATCATATACTATCTTTGTGAGAGTTGACAGGCACTTCCAGATCCACTGAAAATTACTATAAACCGGGTTCGGGCACTCATTTTAACTACTGATATTTCATTGTTACATAATGTGGTAATAATGTGGTTTTTAATGCACATTCATTCACCACTCAGATTATATTAGATGACTGAATAATAAAGTAAAAATGTGATTTATCCTCATAATTACTTGAAATTCTTACTGAACACATGCTGGTCATTTTGTGCTGCACCCACACTTACCGTGTCTTGGAATTTACCCTTTATAAACATGTTTTATACTTTAACATGAACTAAGGACTGACCCACCTGGTTTTTGTGCGTTTTACACAGTTACTACAAAATCCCACACTTTACTTGACTGCTGACTAAGTAACGGGCGCATCAGTTTTAAATGTTTCTTCTTGTAAATGCACATTAGACAGTAACCATTAATCTCAAACTCCAAGGTAACCAGCATTGGCTCCATCTTCACAAAGATACCAGCTATATCGGGATTCATTCTGGAAAAATCTGTATAAAATCATACCAAGCACATCTTGCATAAAGAGAAAGTTAAGTTTAAATATAACAATTCCATAGTTTAAAAAAGGATTTTATTAAAAGTAGAACTTTTCTGATTTTTTGAAATAATGTTTCTGCATCTTATACTCATTAATGGGCTCCTATTGAAAAGACCCATTAAAATAATCCAAAGTCCTTTAAATAACCTTCAACAATTTTGTTTAAGGTGTACTCTATTACAAAGAAATAGCTAATTTAGTTGGCTATTATTTGATTCATGATGATACAATTAAGTTTTCATGTCAACTTAAGAATGTAACCATGGCTGACGGAGACATCAAACATGATAAGGAAAAAATGTAGTCTCAGTCTAGTTGAGTGTTTTATCAGACAATCAGTTGTGAGCTGGGAGTTGTGAAGTACAGGACACGACTGGCACCAGTCCTTACAACAGTGTTTAATTATGGGAGACAAAAGGGCACAGCTTTATGATTAAGAACATGCAAACCAGGAAATACAAAAGGACACACAAGTACACAGATAAATTATGGGGCTGTTGCATAGTCACCCATAGATATCAAAACAAACAGGGTAGACGAGGTGCAAAACAAACAAAAAAAAAAGTCATACAGTGGAAATCTGAACACAAAAACACGGAGGATAGGCTGGTTATTTTACACACGGGTACATAAAAACAGGTGCATTTGCCACAATAACCACCGGGGGGCACTCACATCAGTCATGTTATGTACATTCTCGTCTCCGTCTGAATACGAATATGAACCATTTCTGATAATGAACTCTGCAGCTCGTTCCTTTCCATTTACAAATTAAACTTTTTTTGTGGTGAGGGGGGACAGCATGTTCACCAACATCTGTCATACATCACAGAAAATCAAAGCACATGACCATCCATCACAAACAAAGATGTGAAATAATCCTGTTTCTGGACAATTGTCCAGATTGCTGGACAGAAATTTTTAAAATGCCTTTTCTCCCCTTCTGCTGAAGTCTTAGTGGGCAAAGGTGCTGAAAATGATTGCCACAATGCCTGCTTGTATCATAGAATACCAGATACTAAATTATAATAAAAATAGTGCAAAATGGAAAGCTATCAAACGGTTGGTTTATGAAGACTGAACCCTAAACTTCAATATGATTCAGAGACATTACTAATGAGTCATCAATCATCTCCTGACATATTAATTTAGGCTGCCCCTCAATTCGCAAAAGTATTCATTCACTGTCTGACCACTGAGCCCAATGTGCACCAGTGCTGTTGTCCTTAAGTCACCTGGTACATTACAAAAATTGTCATTTCATACATACAAATATTACAAAATGCTTGAAACATCTTAGTGGTTAACTCCACCCACCAACATGTTATGTTTCATGCACTTCTTTAAACTAAAGTCAGTAGCATTATACACAACACTCAAGTACATCTGTCTTTTAAGTATCATGGTACCAAACAATGGTACATGTGCTGAGTAAACTTGGCAGAAAGTGACACACAAATCATCGAAATAGAGTGCTTGACAGTCAGATCTACACAAGTGCCTATTGATTATCGCTTTAACTTAAAGATCAGTCTTTTTCAACGAGTCCTATTTGTCAGTAGCATGTGAAATCCCTCAAGGGCCACTCTCAAATATCATCCCTCCTGTGGTTATAACGAGACAACATACATAGAGTGCCTATATAACTACCTTCCTGCTCTGTCTAGGAAAACAGCAGGGGCTATACATCCCGATTTTGTCTTGTCCAATCTGATCTCAACACAGCTTATACCAATCACAAATTTGTCTTGTCAATGTTGAGTTTTTATTGACAGAATGTTTTGTTATCAGACCAGTACATCTTACTTTATCTTTACCTGCACACCAATTTTATCAGTAGACTGTAGCCACGTCTCTGCTACAGGTTCTATGAGGTATGTATGTTCAAAAAATTTAAACGCCACAATTTGAAATAAGGCCCAAAAGCAGTTTTTTCCTCAAACTGTGAGAAAGTGATTGGAGGGACTAGCCCCAAAACACCCAATTAAAATTTAGCAGAAAGCTGAAGGGTTGATTGCAAGCATCGTGAGCTATTACAGCATAGAACTGTCACGTCATAGTATATATTGTTAGTTGACAGAAATCAGTCGTAACTATAGAGTCAAAATTCTTCAGGCTGTCACGCTTTCTACTATTAATATGTGGACTAAATGTGACAATGTCACAAATGCACAAAAACAAAATAAAACCTGAACTTAGTACAGGTATCTGGGTATCATCACTCTTAATGTTCAGCTATGTCTTAGTGAGGACATGAGGTCTCCCCTGGAGGAAGGCTCTGGCTGCTGGAGGGACTGTGGAGCAGCCAGACACGAGTCCTGGTGATCCATCAGTTTTTCATTCTTCATTCTCCTTTCAGGGTCAAATATTCTTCAGTGCCATGGCAGTCCAAAAAATGTTGAGGGAGGGAATCCTTTTCAACAGGAGTCGAGACCAGAAGGGCTCAAGAGCCATCATGTTTACGTCATGCTGAGTTGGGGACATTTTACCAGTGTTTCTGAGGGTTATATTGCACAGGTGTTTGTGGAGACAGAAGGGTGACCGGCGGGCGTATTAGCTGCTGGGGGTGTCGTTACATCGGTGAAGCGGGTGCTGCTGTTTCGCCCAACACTGAAACACAGAGCGCAGTGGCAGTCTGTCTGGAGCTTAAATGAGCAGAGACATTGGGTCGCAGGTTAGGAAGGACGTACGTCTACGAGTCCAGGGAATCTGCTGGAGGGAGACGGAGGAGAGAGAAGAAGAGAGACAGAGACAGAGAGAGAAAAGAGTGTCAATGCAGATTTCAGAAGTACTTATTTTTGGACAACATGCATGCCAAATTTGTCAGCAATTTGGAGTAGGCAATTCGATTCGTCAGGTTGTGTTTGTAAAATGCCAAATTGTGATCTGGTGTGGAAGGTCATTAGAATTGATCTGTCTATACAAATCCAGATCCATTACTGGTTCTTTATTTGGTATCACCTGATGTGCTCAGGTGCATGATTCCTCACTCACACAACAATGCTACCACTGAGAAGTGACTGTGGGTTTAAATGATGACGACATGACCTCATGCTGACATTACCTTCCTGTGGCGGGTCGACACTGATTTCCTCTGTCTCCTCCTTCACCTCCTCTGTGTCGTCTCTCATCTCTTCGTCCTCATTATCCTCCTCCTCCTCCTCCTCCTCCTCCTCCTCCTGTAGCTCCCTAGCAATAAGCTGCCGGGCCAGCTTGATGTTCAAGCCCTCATTGTAGTGCATCTTTCTCATCATTTGGAACTGCTTCTTTTTTTCTGGAGAGGAAGAATGATTTGGAATAATTTGTCAAATAGAAGAAGATGGTCATGAGCCAGATTCAGAAATCTGATTCTGGCTCTTGAACAACAACTTGAAGATAACCCATCGCTAGTTCAATGACTGACATTTGTCTCGTGTCTAACTCAAAATCAAAACAAGACTCGAGGAGGATGCTACACTAAAGCTGCAGTTATCTCAATGTCCAACTTACTTCAAACTCTGTTTAGCCTCATTGCGTGCCTGCCCCATTAAGAGTTTATTTTGGTAAACAGTAACTTGCATGTCCTTCCTGTAACATTGCAACAGATGATAAATGCACTGAAATGAGGCAAGGGAGCAGGGGTCAGTTTCCAGATGGGGAAACACATGTCTGGGACCCTGGTGAATACAACAAGTGCAGGTTTGAATAAGGCCTATTTAAATTATGATTCAAGCTTGAAGGAAGATAAAAATGATTGTATCTGTGTTAATAACCGCAGGTTGAACATGTTGGTAGCATTCAGTAAATTTGTCAACTTCCATAGCTATGCAGCTTCTATGCATTCATGTTCTTTTCTTAAAATAAAAACTTCTCTCTTCTCTTTTTTCCTCCAAGGTGTAACCCAACATGCAGAGCTTGGAGAGACAATGGCCCTCTAGTGTTCAACATGATGAACTGTGCAGATGGTGTCAAAATGCAGCAGCTATCAAGTTTCCTTGTTTGTGCATGGATCTGCGCCTCTTTCTGTACAGGCTTAAACTTTTCACTGCAAAAGTAAATTGGTATTCAATTGTCAGGAGAATGTTACTTTCCTTTAAATAGGTGGTGATGGAGTGTCTTGAAGCTGTGCTTCCACAATTTATGTGAGTATAAAGTAAGCTAGCAAGATGTGTGTCTTGTCTAGAGGGAGGTCAATGAAAGGTCAAGAGCACAGAGAGAACATTCAGTGTCTGTTTTGGTGACACACGCTTCTGCTATGTGATCTCTTCTGCAATGTCATCTTTCCTTTTACAGGAGGTAGATATAAAGGCATATAGAGAAGAGAGAAAGACAGGGAGAGCGTCAGTGTGCGTGTTTGTGTTCACCTTGTTCTTCGGGGGTTAATTCCTCTTCCTCCTCCTCACTGCTCTCCTCCTCCTCTTGTTCTTCTTCTTCTCTCATGAAGCGAGGGTCTGAGCTCTCTGCTGCTGCCAATCTTGAAAAAAGATAAGAGAGAAAAACACACAGAGGCAAAAGTATGAAGTGGTCATATGTTCCACTAAACTGCACATTAAAATTATTCATATTGATCATATTTAGTTTGTTTTGTTCCCAGACTTGAGGTTGACCTGTAACAACACTGCTCCCAGTTCAGTCTAATTTAGGAATCGTTGAAGCATGAAAGTCAAATGAAAGGTGACACAGATCTCTTAATCGACACAGATGATTGGGAAAAAAGTAGCAGACAAATATGCAAGGCTATAAAATAGATCTAAAATTGATTATTAAACCCAAATCTGATGGAAAATGGTTTGTGCACATGACCAAACAGCAACCACAGTTCCTCCTACACTCAAGAAAGAGTTGCTACGGATGGAACATAGATGAAGAGTTTCTGGTGAGGGGGAGGACAGAGGAGGAGAGACGAAATCTGTGAGTATATGAGCGTGTGAAACGGTTACTACATGCGAGTGTGTTTGAGTGCATGTGTGGAAGAAGCAGATGTGGCCTTCAGTACATGGCTGAATGGATGGTAGAGTAGAGGTGGAACTGGCCTAAGGGAAGCTCCCTCTTACATACTATTCTCATTTCACTAATGGAGGACATTCTCTCTCTTTGTCTACCTCCCTCTCCTTACACTCCCTTCAATTTCAATATCAACCAGCAATGCTATCGGATATCCAAGGTGGATGGAGTGACAGAGACAGGAAGGAAGTGAGCCGTGCCTATGAAACGCAGTAAATTGTAAATTAAATCTGATGAAACAGAGGAGTGACAGGTAAAAAAGAGAGAAGTACGTACAATTTACGCAAGCTGAATCTAAGAAGAATGTAACTCCTTATTTGGCATTGCTAACCTGTTTAAAAAAGCCAAAATTTGGCCCCATAATGGTGGCGTGTTTTAATATTTGTCCATGTATCACATTGGAGTTTGAAAATTTAATTTGGTGACAACGCTAGGAGAAGAGCATGTGAATGAAAGAGATGTGACAATGCAGAGAGGGAAGAGCAGCCGTTATACTTTAGTTTAGTGTAAAACAATGGCAGAATCTCCATGTGGAAGTGAAGAAAGACAGCTAACTGACTTGTAAGCTTGTAGAGCACTTCATCATTTTCTTTCTGGCCCATATAATCACACACTCAAACGAGCCCATCAGTGCACTTATGTAAGCATGATGGCCAAGAGCAAATACACTTCTCGGACTCTTTTAGCCACCCGGCCGACACCGCTGAGTGCAGTTGAACAAAGACAGAATCTGTAGTTTTTGGTGAAAACCGGGACATTCCCTCCTTTTCTGCCTCAGT
The DNA here is from genome assembly GCA_900303265.1 of Brotula barbata. Taxonomy (NCBI): domain Eukaryota; kingdom Metazoa; phylum Chordata; class Actinopteri; order Ophidiiformes; family Ophidiidae; genus Brotula; species Brotula barbata. The sequence goes on from OMNV01008413.1 coordinate 130,090, forward strand.
CTCTGCATTGATATGGTGTGTACATCGCCTTCATCACATTTACATGAATTTCAATGGCCTAAATTAAAATTGTGATTTCATGTGCTAATTATTCCCAAACTAACACTTCATATGAAACAGTACACCACAACATAATCACGAAAACTTTCTGTCAATTCAAAGGTCAACACACTGTTTTCTAGAATAATTCTCCTTTGTGTCATTGACGCTTTGTAATCTTTGTGTAATCATTGTGGTGCAAAAAAAGAATTCCAAAATGGTTTGGCTACAGACAAATAGGATAGACAAACACAATATTATTTCTAGTTTCAAATAACACTTTGCACACTATAGAATATATTCTTCCTGTCGTTTAAAGTGTCAAATTCATGAATTGCTTGCTTTGCCCCTCCCATACCTTTCCCTCCCCTTCTCTCCCACCTCACTTTTTATTTCCCATCCTCCCATTCTGATCCTTACTTTGAAGCCAGGTCATCAACGGTGGGTGCAGTATGGCCATCTGAGTCACTCAGTGCACCTTCGTCTTCGTCATCCCCCACCATCCTGAAAGACAAAAACAAACTGGATAAACATGGAAGCAAAATGGGGCGAAAACAAGTAAACAGATAGCAAGGTGAATGTTAAGGGGGTGGGGGGGTTGGAGGAGGAAGAGAAAGGCAAGAAAGAGAGATAGAGAGGGAAGCTTTGACACGAGGATGACCTTCTCTGCAGAACTCTGATATATTGAATTACATAGAGGAGCTGCTGAAACACAAACTGGCACTACTCAGCTTTAAACTGGCTACAGCATTATTTTAGGAGGAATTATATATTTTACCTAATTAATTAAAATATTTGATAGAATTAGATGCACTTTATCAAGTTCCTTCAAATGTAATTCATGTGCATGGTTTTGTGTTTATTTATTTGCTGGTGAATTTAGAAGAAGAAGAGGAAAAAGGAAGGTACTCTATTGAACCACATGGGAAATTAATTCTCTGCATTTAACCCATCCTAACTATGAAGAGCTGGGTGGATGCCAAAAGAATGTAGTCCAAACAGTTCAAACCAGGGGTTTACTGGACACGAAATCAACTTGGAATTTTTTTTCTGTTATGAACATAATCCATCAATTATTAGAATGAAATTCTGTGTCAATCCTCAGACCTGTTGTAAGGTGTGCTTGGTTCGTCTATCTTCATCAGGCCGTAGTCTTTGTCAGCTGGGTGGTATGTGGCCAAGATGTTCATCTCATCCCATTTCTGCGACTTTTTCCTGGAAAAGGATGAAATGATACATTTTTTAATAAAGAGCTAAATGGAAAGGGAAAGACTCTCAATTTGGACCATTGCATACTAACTTCTCAATCTAGGACTAAATGTGCCCTAATTTTTACTGACAGGAGGCTTTGGGAGCGCACCGATATATCAGCACCAAAATACTTGAGTATAAATTAGGGTAGTGTTGGAACATTAAATAAAATTACATTCAATTAAAATCACAACTGCAACTTGACCTTATGCACAAAACAATATATAATGTACTGTGTACATATATACATACTATATATACTTTATACACTCCAAAAGTCTTCCGCATATGCTTTGTATGTAATAAGTCAAACTAGCTTGGATGGTCAAATAACATTTGCAGTATGTTTGGTGTGTCAGGAATCACAATTGTATTTTGACTCAATCATGGCAGCCTACATCCGGCATACAAGGGATGAGCTGAGCTGACAGACTGTGAATGAATAAGGTCAAAAGTCAAACAGTTTTGCCTCAGCAAGACTTGTTATTTTCGGCACAAAGCTGCACCTAATCCTGCATGGTTTTGTCCTCATCTGTCTAAATAACCTTATCACCGCTGCCTGCTCTATCGGGGGTTTGTGTTCATAAATACAGTAATCCTTGATGTCCTAATAAATCCTTACAGGAAAAGAAAAAACAGCCCTGATAGGGAAAATTTTCCTGTGAAACAGATTTTGTAAATTTGTCGTTGCGTGGGCTTCAATCTGGCATTTTATTTCGTGGTTGGGAGTGACAAATGTTAATGGAAGCATATTTATAAATGATAACAATTCTCCTTGTGTGATCAACAGCTGGTTACACCCTGTTTCAGAAAAAAAAACTCATTAAATAGAGTGAGTGGTTATTGAGAGGTGAGCTGCACTATGAGGCAGTGTAATCATAGAGGTGAGGAAAGCTTCCCTCCCCATTTGGAAAGACTGAACCAGCAATAAAACAACCGGTCCTTGTTTAACCTTGTGGTAGGTTAAACCTGAGGTGTGCACAGTGACAGAATTTTATACTGGTACTAAGGCCAAAGTAACAGAGAGGGAAATTAGTTATACGTGACAGAAAGTGTCAAGCATCAGTGTTGGTTTAATAACAGTGAAAGATTAACAAGGACATACTGTGATAACTGATTGGCATGTCTTCTGTTAATCTTCATATAAAACCAATATAATAACCTTAAGTCACAAATCAGTTATCTCCATCTGCCGTTACATTAGGATCAAGCTAAAAACACAGCGAGCCTTGGCTGCCTGTCCAACATACGAAACTAACATTAATAAATCAATCTAAAATCCACTTTATTTCTATGAATCTACACAGGGACACTGTATTGTCTAAACATGGTCAGGCAATAGACCAAATGAATGGTGCTTGGTAGATCAGGATACTCTCAAATTACTTTACAATGAAAGGGAAAAAGAAACAAAGACAATGTGATATGTGCACAATCGATGTAGATAAAGGAAATATGCTGGTAATCGCGCAAAGTAAACACAGCTGGCTTTAACAATGCACCTCTAAAAAGGCTTTGTGTTAAAAAACCCACAAAACAAAACACATGGGACAAATTCCACAGTATGCTTAGTGACTGAGCGGTCAACTGAAAAGGCCTGCACTCTGCTCTAGCAACCGAGTCAAACTTTGAGACGTATCTAATAAATGTATCATACCATACAGTTATGGACACTTCTGTCAAGATTTCTAGAATTTTTAGTGACTTCAACAATAATTCTTGTATCCATCTTATTTGAAAATGAAATGGCAATAAACCATATGCCATTAGAAACTAATCCTATTAATTAAGGCAGACCATCTGAGTGAAATAAGGAGCGAAAATATTTAATACTTACAAACATAGAAAATAACGTGTCAAAAATAGCTAGACTGCTACAACCCGGTCAGTCTACTTCATTCTTCTCATGTCTATGGACTCGATGCTTGGCTGCACACAGGATCCTTCCGGAAAAAGTTTGTTCCTTTACTTCCTGACTATCAAACTCAGATTATTTTAGTATAAATACAGAAAAAGCTTGATTCACAATTGGGAATGGAATTCACTGATAATTGCCACCCTTCAATGACCTATTTTTCCTTGTGCAGCTCGGCTCCTCTCTCTGCAACGGTAGCTAGCAAGACGACACAATGGACACAGGGATATTTGAAGAATGATCACAAAGTTCATTATTATTTAGATATAAACAAAATATACTTGCTTTTAATCTATATTCTATCCACCAAAAGACTGACTGAAAGGGTATCAACGCTCATCCTAAGACACAGCATATACACCTCATATCTGGACACATCCCCTGTAGAGGTATTCTAGGAACTTTCAACTGGGGCTGATCCAAACTATGCTGCCAATACAACCAAATACTGAATTATTGCCCACCCCCAGTGTCACAGTTGCAGTTTCCAACTAGCACCAACATTTAGCAGCATCTTGTTGGTGGGCGGTGTTAATATGTCACCATGACTGTAAGACTGAAAGAATTTGAGTGATGTAAGGGATCAAAAGACCTTTTACCTGATTGTGTATTGGATTTTAGATGTTGACATTTTGAAAGCAGGAGCATGATGTGATACTATCAAAATTAGCTTCTTTTTTGAATAATATTCAGTTTTTTCACATAAAGCACATTGGGATGTGTGGTGGATGATATCATTTTCTTTGACCCTTGTATCTCAGATACTTACACCTCAGATAAACCAAACAATAATACTTGAGTGGGTCAAGTTGGACCTAACATGGACAGTAACCAGTATCAGCAATGACAGGGAACAGAAAAGCCATCCTAATGTCAGCAAAATCATGTCTTTACGAGGTAACCAAAAAATGGCTCTGCCATATTATTATGACACGTAAATATGATTTGTCTGGGGGCAAATAGCTGACCATTGGATACCTGAGAGAGCAGGTCACTGGGACTTAACAGGGTGTTTTTTCAACCAAAATTCAGATAACAAGGATATGATGGGCCGATCAGTAAAACATAACACCAAATGTCGTGTTGAGTTTTGAAGAAACGTGGCCGTAGAGTCCAAAGTTCAAGTTGCACAATGCATTCCCAACCATAACCCTAACTCTGTAAAAAGGTGTGTTGGGACTTGGTTGTGCAGCTATGATAAAAATCATTGTTCAGAAGTTCTGTGAGTTGCTTGTACATGAACCACAGCAAACGTGGCACTGTTAACCTGTTCCAACATTACAGCTGTCAGTGTCAAATGTAACACCAAACACTTGAAACCAGGATGTGAGTGGGTTAATCACTTCAGCTTTGTGTACTCATTGGATGAGAATCAGTGCACAATACCTTGAAAGTTCACAATACGAGTCCGAGGTTTGGTCCATCCATATTTGTTATTGCTGCTGGAACTGCTTTGAAAAGATGCTATTCATATGCTCACTAATTTATCAAACAAATCAAATGGCCATTTATCTGATCCTCTTTCTACATTTTTGTATAGAGTTTATTCCAAATGAACACTGATATGATAGTCCTGGAAAATATGCAAATCTGTAAATCTGGGTTTTTCTGGCATGAAACTGGTCACTGTTGAAAAACCCTTCAACACTAGTAAATTAGCAACAATTGATTAAATGCTAAGTACTCGCTTGCCAAGCTGCATAATAAACTTTAAGGCATATAGTTCAAGGTTAATTCAATTCTGATATGTTCTGAGAATTATTTTATACAGATTTTACAAGAATCCACCGACATATTTGGCATCCTTGGAATCTTTTACCACAACCTTTAAAAAGATAAAGCCATTGATGCTTACCTTTGTGATTAAGAGGTTTTAACAAACTTAGATTACTCACATGTTGTAGTCAAGCGATAGAAATGGTTTAAAGATTCCCTGCTACAAACTTAACCAACTGAAAATTATCACAGCTAGACAGTAGGTAGCGAGCAAGCTAACTGAGCGATACAGTTGCTGTTCAGTTACCTCCATAAATTCCACTAACATTTGATAACTTATCTAATCTAATCTACTAAGGAGAATTGATTTATCGGCCTAGAGAGAGTAAAAAGCCCGAGTCTCCGGTAAACATCACAAGTTGTAGCATATTATGAAAGCTAACCGCTTCGCGACAAGAGGTGAGGCTAACAAGTGTGTAGCTAGCTATTGTTACTAACGTCCCTACGACAACCACGGGACAACTTACTGTTGGTCTTCTTCAGACAGCACGGGTGCTGGTGCTGGTGCTGGATCTTGATTATCTCCCTGCACGTCGTCCGGCAGCGACTTAACGCTGGTACCGCTGCTCTTGTTTTTCAAAATTCCTTTTATCGGTCGGGGAGCTGCCATTCCCACACGCTTACTGTCAGAGTCACACCGGGCGGCGCTGATGACTGTGCGAATACAACTATCTCTCTTTATCCGACCCTCTGCCACTGTTATTACCACTAGTCACTTATCAAAAACAGGGTCAGTCCCTGTCATAATCGCCGTCATAACTCATACACACAATTAAGTTCTACCAAAGGGGATCCTTCGTACTCCGTCAATCCAGCATGTCTGTTCCTGTCGGACCGACTTGAGCTAGGAGAGGAAAAGCAAAGTGGGTAGTTGATTCAAACATCGCGAGATTTCCAGTGTGAGAATTCCACTTCGTCATTGGCTGAGCAACGATGCCACCAAAGCGCGGGCCCGGATTATGAATATTCATGAAAAGTGAGCCGAACATGACCGGTGATTGGCTTAGTCAAGAAACAGGACGCTTGAGGCAACCTGTAAAATTACACATTAACATTAAATACTAAGTACAAGATAATCCTGTCAATAATTACATTACATTACATTAATAGGTGACGTGCCTGGACTCACTTAGGGTTTTTGATTCTTTGAACATACAACTTACTCGCCCAGTGGACCCAACAAGGGCTGATGAGGCCCTGACAAGATTCAAGAGAAAGATAATTATTTAACTAATATTTATTGAGGATACACTGGTAATTGAATCACAAGGGGAAAAAAAGAATGCGTCTATATTTAAAAAAAAAAAAATTTTTTTTAGATATTATAAAATATTAGATAATAAACTGGACCTATGCATGAGGAGGGTAAAATACCCCCATGTGTCTTCAGTTATAGTTGCATGGCAGGACATTAATCAGACATTTGCCAGAAACATAAGTGCATCCACAAATAGGAAAAGTTAAGTTTAAATCAGTGAACCATAATGGTGAACAATTGTTGCTTTTATCTAGTTATGTTAGAAATCATACAAATATCCTGTGAATACATACATACAAGTCATTAAAGATGGCTGTACTTTCAATGAAACACTTAGCCTGAAATACAAACTTTGATGTATCTCATTTGTCTACACTGACATCCATGTAAAGTCACGTTGATGAGTGAGGGATATAGAATGGATGTTGTCCGTAGTTCAGGATCCGGATTTATCAAACCATGGTCTTCATACTCTTCCTGATAAGGTTCCGTGCTATGTTCAGCTGCTTTTGCCAAGGTCTCTCAGTGAATGTACTATAAGAAGACAAACATGCGTTAGACAAAAGAAATGAAAGCTGCTGTGTTTAAAGAGTTAATATAAATTAACATGTATCAAATTAATTCTGATACTAGTATAACAACAGTAAACCTCAACAGTGCCAATAGTCATCTGTGACCTTTACTTAATGTCAGTGGTACACATTTGTCCACAGTTTACATCAACCTCCCTAAAGGTATTAAAGATGCTACATGTACAACCCTTGCTTGGTACCTTCACCAGATTGAATTGCAGGAGAAAATAATGAGCCAATAATTTTAGCAGTGAAGTCAAATTAAGAGATATAAAAATATATTGACATTTCTAAGAGCTATTCCAATCGGACTTTGTTGTCCACTTGTACATAGAACGTGTGATGTAGCAGAGACCTGGCTATGGCCATGAAGTATACTGCATTTTCTCTGGGGCTCCGTCCGGAATGGCGAGAGAAGGACTCCAAAGAGGCAGTGAAAATATGAGCAGAGTTTGGCAGCTTAGGACCATGTTTTGGACTCAGCGGTGGCAGTAAGACCCTGCTTCTGCATGGACCTCTGTCTTTGCTTGCATCCAGTAGGCCATCCTCTTTGCATGTTATGCTTTGTTGATAATTTTTCTGCTTTGCCCCATTGCCTGAGTTTATATGATGCAGACCAGGTCGCTGTAGTGAAGACTTTTTGGGGGGTAATGGTTGCAAAGCTGTGGCTCTGATGCCACTGCTCAGTTTGGTCTTAGATTTGCTGAATTTTGAATGCATCTTTGGTGGGGTGAAGCCATCTACCAGCACAGTATCCCCCACACAGTTTTTTGAATCCTGGCATCTTTGGGAGGCCACATTGGTCTGCCCCAAACTCACCCAGCGTTTGATCTGGAGATACAAACGCATGGGCAGAGAGACGTTTGGCAGAGATATTGCAGAGGATAGCTTGTTGGCTAAGTAGCACACGCATTCCCTGTGACCATGCTGAATAGCAATCTTCAAAGGGTCACGACCTCCTGGGTCCCGACAAGCCAAGGTCAAAAAGTTCTTGGTGATGAAGAGTTTGAGGATGAGAAGCTGATTGTTTTCTGCAGCCACATGGACAGGACACTTTCCTGTATCTTGGTGAGCAGTTTGGTGGCACCAGAGGCGGTATGGATGAACTCCCACAGGTTCCTCAGCATGTGCTCGTCTTTCCAGCAACCAGCCTGCCAGGTCTAAGTGGCCTACGAAAGACGCAATGTAGAGCGCCACCCGCAGCTGAAATCTGGAACAACAAGCAAGCGAAGGCAAAATATGTCAGCATAAACATGTTTGACTGTGCTTGATTATGGATGAAACTGCTTTTGTTTGCAGTATAGTGAAAAACATACAAGATTGATCCCACCCTAACTCATAAACACAGCCTATCATATCCATTGATGATGGAGCCTGCTACCAGTGACAAGCAAACAGCCAATCATTTAACAGATGTGTTGTTTGGTTGCATCAACAAGAACAAAAGTGTGGAGTGTGGAAATGAGTGCAGCCTGTGAACACGGTGAGGAAATTGTTACAGGTCAGCTCACTAATGTGGCAGTTTTTGACGGTTTCTTTAAGTCTGACCAATTTCAGAACACAGTGCTGTACACTGTGACAGATTTTATTGTGTGTGCTATTTAAATTATTGTGTGTGAAAAGAAATATGTTGCACTGGCATCAGATCTGTAAAAAACAGCAAAAAATGGATAAAATTATATTTATTCATGACGGGGGATTAATGCCACTATCGCCTAGAAAAAAATGATATCCAAAGTTGGGAAAAAACTCAGAAAATTCATTCACACACATATACAATTTTAAAACCATTTATTTATCTACTGAAAGAATTTTTTTATCGTGATAACATTGTTGGCCATATCGTCCAGCCCTACCTCATTACTGACTTCTCCTCCAATAAGAGGCTCTGCACTGTCAATTTGTGGCCCGCAAAGCAACTTTGAAGGAACTCCACCCACCCATCCCACGTATCCAAACGGAGAATTGTGCCTAGAATTGAAGAAAAATAAACAGAACAAGTTTTACTGTTGCACAATAGAAAAAAAATAATAAAGAATTTCATCTTCTTGTCTCAATTGTGCACTAAGATTTCTTCTCCCTTTCTCTCTCTTCCTGTCCCTTTCCCTCTTTCTCCCTCTCTCTCTCTCCCTCTCTCTTTCTCTCTCTATTTCTCTGTCTCTCACTACTGTTATTATATTGCGACCTCTCACCATCTGCCTTCCCATGTCTCCTTGAGACACCTGTTCATCTCAACCTTGCCTTTTCTTCCTGCTATACACAATTATTAATGGGTTCCTAATGTGAAAAGCCGAATTTTAAGTCTATCCTTAATTCGTTTAAAATGGTTTGTCTTAAACTGGACTCAATAATCAATCAATTTACCCATGCTCAAAGGGTTCAATCATTTGCTTCTTGTGACTTTACTTCATTTACTTCATTAAGCTATACACATTCTGAATAGAGAAGGAAATGTGGCCATACCCACGTTGATCCCATAGTCACACAGTTGGTTGCAATCGTAGAGCTGCACCCCGGCAGAAGTGCTCAGTCTGAAGGTGCTGACAGGGAGGCCGCTTTGCACAGACACCATGGTTTTCAGTCTGGACACAGACATGCGCAGGAGAAACACACTTCCCATGATTGGTAAGGTCCTTCCTGTCACAGCATTGAACACAGTGATCACAGGCTTTCGTTCACTCTGAAAAGAATAATCAGAAAAGAACAGCAGTCCCTTTATAAAAAGCTCAGTATCAGTTCACATCCCTTATGGAGTCTTTGGTACTTGCTGTTGCACTTTTTACACAAATTTATTTGTGACTGTTTTGACTGGATACAAAATGTTCAGTTACTGTTTAGGATCAAACAGTTTGAATCTAATTATTTGACAACATCACTAAATAGTTTTTAAGAAGTTAACAGATTGGGACTATTTTATTTTATCGTTGTCCAGCCCACATACAATTGAGAGTTTTCATCGTCTGTGACATAATCGAATGTGGAGTTTGCTGCCCCTCAGTGGTTTACATTAAGTACAATTATCTGCACTTCTGACCCGATGGTCAAAGAATTGGTAATCAAATACACTTTTAAATAAACAGTTCATGGTTATTTGAAGGACTTTGGATACATTTAATTGGATTTTTCAAAATTTCAACCAATTAATACAATTAATTAATACAGCAAACCTCAAGCAATGGCATTTTCAGTTTGCCTTGAAATCTTTGGAAACCTGTGGCCTTTTCAGTAAGATTTAAAATTCAATTGTTTGTAAGTAAAGGCTTTGGTAACCTCAGACAGACGCACAAATTACACAAAGGGTAACTGCCTGAGTCACTTTAGTGGTGGGAATAAACAAACAAAGGTAACAAACTCAAAATGTCTTGGTGGTTCAGGGTTACTATCACATACTTTTTAGCAAAATGCTTAGAGAACAATTAATATTGATTGTTACTGATTATCAGAGGACACACTATTATATAAGGTTGCCGGGTGATGAGCCTGGAATGTGTCCCACTAGTAAAAACTGAGTACTGAGAACAAACTAAAGATCGCAGACAACCATAAAGTCCCACCAGGCTGCTTCTCACACGGGAACATGTTGATCCATCTCAATGCATTCGAACTTAACTAACTGAAAGTACCTGAGAGCATCAGAAGTTTTTACATTCACCACTTCATGTGGTATTAGAATAAACATAAGGGCGGCTCAGTTATGCTCCTGGTTTTAAATTATCAGTATGTGACAGGAGGCCTGTTGAGGTTATTGCCATTTCTGAACCATTACAAATTTCGGGATTGATGAATGTAGTCACGCCTTTTTAAAATATCAAACAATAAAAATTACATAACATTTCTACAGAAAACAGATGTGTGGAACTTTTGGCAATTATTGTGTGAGACTGTGAAAAATCCATGACCATTGCCGTCTGTCCCTATTCATAATGACATGATTTGTTGTCGTTGTTCTAGATGGGTTTTGCATAATGTTTCACCATACATCTGAATCTCCACCGGAAATTCTTACATAAACTAAATTCAGTGAGATTGTAACTATAAAATCAATTTTGTTGGAGTTTAAAAGTTTATATTTGATGCATGCTTCTATGTGCACGTATTACAACATTTGTATTACTGTCCCACATACAAACAATTTTAAAATCATCTGCCGCATCATAGAGAATTGAATTTACTCCAAATCCCAATAAAGCTTTAAATCTAAATCCTTGGTGAGGTCTGTTACCTTTATCAGGCATCGGATGGCACTGCCAGCTGTGATGCCCACGTCACACAAAGCCCAACTGTCCTGCAGGGTTGCGCCGGCACAGCTCAGCTCCAGATAATGCCGGACCTGATTGTCATCTGAGAGTTGCACATGAAAATAATCCTACAAACAGGAAAGGGAGAATAGGAAATGTAGCAAACAATGACAGATTATATCTCAGAGCAAGCATCAAAAAAACAGGTTAGTGTTACTGAATGCATGTGGTTAGCAGATTTACATGAATAAGTCAAAACAGAGAAAGAATTTAAAGAAATAAAAATGTTCTTCCGGTCTTCCAGCATTCAAGTATTGAGACACACATAGAAACACACTTATATCTACATAACTAATAATAATGAATAACATACCTAAAAAGGTGCAACATCCATCAAAGTTTCCCTGTACTCCAGCGATACTGGAACATCACAATGTAGTAAGGTAAGGAATCTGGTGTAGTAAAAACTTTAATTACCTTCAACATCTGCTTAATAGCTCCCACAGTCTGATCTGGAGGAATTTTAAAAGGCTCCCAGGAGCCTTCGTAGCAGATAAGGACCCTCATGGCGGGGACGCTTCCATCTGTCCCTCTGGGTCCTCCGTGATCAGACAGAGGAGTGTATGTGGGGTCTTTGAGTCATTTTATGGGTGGGCAAGGATCAGGATGGGGCAGGACTTGCGTGGTGGTTCCAGAGGCATATTGCTCTGCAAAGTTGGGTGGTTAAGATAGAAAGAAATTGAATAATTTTTCATTTGTCTCACGACTCGTTATTTTTAAATAAATATTGTCATGGGTTGAACTGCTCACTGTCAGGTGTCAGCACAGTACTGGAATTTCAAATAAAATGTCAATGATGCGCATGACTGGACAGAACAAATCTGAGTTATATTATACTCTATCCAGTGGAAATGTGTGTACAAAGTGGACTGCCACAAGACATGTGACAAAATACCTTTATAGCTTGGTGTCTTTCAAAAATGTTCCTCTCTATGCAGTATAACAAATGTTTTGTACAACTTTGGGTTTATGTGACCACAGAGTGAGACATGGTCTGTGCCCCTGACAGCATTTACGTCAGATCTTCTCCGTCAGCTAGTGTGCAACAAAAGAGCTAATCGCCAGCTCCAATATTGTGTTGAGGGGTCGACACAGTGGTTTGTAATGTTCTTTGATAGATGTTTATGGTTCTGTTATAAAGTTTTACAATGGAATGCTCATTTGCATTTGACCTTTTAAAGTGTATGTGTTCTGTCTTAGCTGGAAGCAAACAGGCATTCAGTTTTTCAGAGTACTTTAGCTCCTCATGGTGTGCACCATTTTTCATATATCAACAGGATTATTGTGTAGCATGTTATTATCCAGAAGCATTTTAATGCTGTAGATGATTTAACTTACAAATGTTGGTTTGGTTGAAAATGGATCATATCTTAGGGGCTAAACACTTATTAGGTCTTAGGCAATGCTAAATGAATTGATTCTTTAATGCAGTGAACAGTTCATTGTTATTCAAAGGGATTTGGATAAATTTAAAGGAATTATTCAGATTAGTAACCAATCAATGACAGATAAATTATTCATCCCTGAGGGGAAATGTGTATGATGTAGAAAAGGAATTAAAATATCTACAGCAGATAAGGACCCTCATGGCGGGGACGCTTCCATCTGTCCCTCTGGGTCCTCTGTGATCAGACAGAGGAGTGTATGTGGGGTCTTTGAGTCATTTTATGGGTGGGCAAGGATCAGGATGGGGCAGGACTTGCGTGGTGGTTCCAGAGGCATATTGCTCTGCAAAATTTAAAGGAATTATTCAGATTAGTAACCAATCAATGACAGATAAATTATTCATCCCTGAGGGGAAATGTGTATGATGTAGAAAAGGAATTAAAATATCTACAGAATTTCTGATCTACAAAATACGAAATTCCATTACAGTAACCCTGCTTTTATGAGCTGCGGCAATTTTGATTTTAAATTTAAAAATGTGTAAGTACAATATCAATATCAAATACGCAATGGCCGATTACAAATAGTTATCTATTTCCAAAATCTAATTCATCATTTTCGAAATATTCAATAACTAATATATTGTCCTGCTAGTCAATTCAACGAAAAGAAACAATAAAGCTTTCAAACAAAGGTTATTCTGCTCATGTGACTGTGAAGGTACCTATTTGTGTCGTCACGTGGATATGTTTACGTCTGGAGCCACTTCCGGGGGAGCTGGATTGACTGCTATCCCGTCCAATCAGAAGCGAAGTGTTACGCGTGCAGATGAAGGAAGTGAGCGCCGTGACATGAAGGCAGCTCCCAGTGGGGGGATTAGAGTATAACGTTCCTACTAAGCTTCCCTTCAAACGGAACGAGCATTGTGGAAAATCTCAGCTGTTGTGTTCGTTTCTTCGTGGAGGAACGGAGAGATGTCCCGGCCAGCAGAGAAATCCCTGCACCAGATAAAAACCGTGTCAGACTGTAAGGTAAAGGCCACCATGAAAGGCTGCTAGCTACCTTAGCATCATGGGTACAGGACGCTCTGTTTTCTAGCTGCACACCTCCAGGGTGTTCATCCCACCTCCGCTGTATTTAAGAATGTACTGCCAAAAACCTTACAATCGATTGATTATAACACCAAACTTTTAAATTTCTCAAATTTACCTTATTGAAAGTAGTTCTTATAGCGTTAACTGATGTGAGATTTTGGTAGTGCAACGGGATTTTCTTAGTCTGCTGTGTTCAGCAGATTTGGTCGGTTTTATTCTTTCCTTTCGTGACTCCTTTCGTGACTCCTACTTTATTATCTCTTAGTTAACTGATAAAATATGCTGAACCACGGCATGAGTTCAGTCACTATTCTGTCACAGTGTCAGTGTCACTTCCCTGTTGTTTTCCGTCATGAAGTAATGTGTCTGTGTAGTGTCGTAGGTTGTTTTACCACAACGATCCTCTCTTATTATCGTTGTTGTGAGACGTGGCTACGAATGGTTACATCAAAAAGCCACTCAGCGTTGTTGCTAGTCTATTGTGTCGCCGTTAGCGCTGAACGATGTATCGCATTACAGTAGTGACATCACTTGTTAAACCCGATGAAACGTCATTGGCCATACATCACTTGTGCCATGTGCATATCACAGAGGGCTGCAATAGATTAATCAAAATAATGAAGTCACTGAGGTCAACAAAATGCTGAGAGAATTTCCGCATCATAGCTATAGTCTGTGGAATAGTGACCCTGTAATTGTCACATTGTATCAGTTAGTAGTTGTGGAAAGTTTGCACCAAAACCAGTCTGAATTTAAGCTCTATACATGCTACATATACAACTGGAAAAGCATTGATATTGCATAACTTAATCTCAGATTTATCACATCAACCAACAAGTTATTGCAAACCCATGACCGCTGATCATGGGTTTAATTCTTTTACAATACGACTTATACTTGACAAAACTTGTGTTAGGTTAATCAGTCCTGCCATTGCCCCTGACCAAGGCAAAGGAGGAAGATACGGAGTTGGTCCCCAGACGCTGTTGTGTGTGTGTTTGCATGTGCATGTGTGGGCTGCACACTGCTCCTCATTGAGAATGGGTTTAAGTGCAGAGAATAACCTACGGGGATCAATAAAGTATGATTGAAAAAGAAAAAAAAGTGCCCAAACCTAAGAGAAGGAGCACAAACAGCTGAAGGATGCTCTCAAAGCTTGTGGATACCACAACTGGATCTTTGTGAAAATAGCCACAAGATCCAGGAAGAACAACAACCCTGCAGGTGGTGAAGAAATAAATGAATGCAAAAACATAGTCATCCTTTGTTAGGAGTATATGAGAAACTCAGGAGGTTTTTCAACAACCTTTCAACTTTAAAACCAAGTAACATACTAACCAGAATACTGCAAACCCGACACCCCACAGCCCCCACGCCCCACCCCCAAACAAGTGTTTCAGGGCAGTGAGAAATGCTCATGCTTGCACATTGGAGAAACTAAACCATTAAACAAAAACATGGCATAACACGGGAGGGCCAACTCCTCAGTTCTACACTCGAAGTTTACCTGCACCTGAAAGATAAGGGACCATTTTTTAAGGACAACAACGTACATATTTGCATAGGGAGGACAGATAGTTTGAAAGAGACATGAAGGTGGTAGTCTATGTCAAACTTGAGAAACAACAAGGATCACTAACAAACCCAGTCGCATCAGTGACCTGCAGAACAGTCCCACATAGGCTAAATTCCTGGGACTCCCTGTCAGTCATTTGGAACTGAAGAAACTTCTTGGGGACAGGCAGAGCATCTTCAAGTGTCTTAAATTTTGCCCAATTGCCCTTAATTCAACCCCCCTTTGAAACACACCTGAGAAGTTGGTCAAAATTCTTCTTTTACTGTGTCATGGAATAAACATGATAGTGAGATTACTGGTAACATTTGTTTGACGAAGTGAAGTTGATGATCATGGGAGTCCTAATTTACAATTTATCACTGAGTAAAATGTTCTACTGTCACTCAGGATACAGAGGTATGTTCATTGTCTTTTTTAAGCACTGACTACATTGTGAAGATGGCAGGTGCAATATCTTAAATAGACTTCGATAAAATAGGTTTTATTTAGGTTGAGATGCACCATATACTGTCAGACAATTATGAATGATATGATTGGCTGACATCTGACACACATACAGTCAGTGGAGGACTGTGAGCTTGTTCCTTCCTTGATATAAAAAAAACTTGATTTCACTTGAGGTTAAACTTTGACAGTCAGCATTTTACAGGAAAATTTGTAATCCAAATGCATCAGTGCAGGAGTGCATTAATACAGTTTGACCCGCCCAACCTCTGTGGCTTGTCTTTCACCATGTATCCTGGTGTTACTTTTGAACAAAAATGAAAGATGCTAGGGTGTAAAAGTAATGTGCAGGTGTTTCCTCGAAATGAGTCATCATGTCTTGTGTCTGCCAACTGCAGCATGAGTACCAAGGAGGAACATTGATAAATAGATAGATTTAATTTGAGTACAATAGAAATACGCACTTGTGACATTAACTTGATCTGCCAACACCAACACAAAAGTGTATCTAGCTTAAGATGAATGTAGACAAAGATATTACTTCACCCCATTTTTTGTTGTCAGAGTAATGTTCTGTCTCTTTAGGCCACAAGGTGGCATGCATACTGTGTTTCATTATGGAAACCACCTGGAACGTTCCTCAACTTCCCACATATACATACAACAAAACAACCCCATCTCGTCAAATTCAGATTTCATTTCCTTGTTTTGCGACTTAGGTCAGTGCTGCTTGACTTGAGCTGCTGACCCTATCACATGGTGGACTTGTGTTGAAGCGCCCTTTTGTACTTGTCTGATGTTAGACTTACCGTGCACCTAAGCCAGAAGTGACTAAGAAAGACAATGCACATAAACGTGCACATACATCTCACAGGCGAAAACGAAAAGGAATTGTACATGAACAACAAACCATACAAAACTGCTCGTTATTCCTGTTCCATTATCGTGAAAAGTATTATTAACACAGACACATACAAATTAGAAAAGATTGCATTAAATGTTATTAGTGTCTGTATAACTTCTTAACTGTGTTTCTCGTAGGTGTGACGGCAACAGGCACGGTATACAGGTTTTATCTGGAAGGCCTGTGTGAGCGATAAAAGTGGAATATCAGCTCTGTGCAGTAAAGGGATGCCAAGATGCTCTTGTCACTGGGAATGCTGATGCTGTCGGCCACACAGATCTATACCATCTTCACCGTGCAGCTCTTCGCCTTCCTCAACCTGCTGCCTGTGGAGGCTGACATTACTGCTGTGAGTAATTTACTTACTTACTTACAGTACATAACAGTACAATAACGATATAACTAAATCTAATTTTTGCCACCCTGTATGAATGAAACAGACAAATCTCATTAAATATCTAAACCCCTGAATCAATAATTTGTGGTAGTGCATCTCACACATCTGCATCATGTTGAAATCTGGATTTTGGGATTTTCCTGTGTCATGTGGTGCTGTGGCTGAACGCACCCAAATAATTCTTTTCCATTTGTTGGTCATTTCATTATTGCATTTCTATTGCATATACAGTACTGTGCAAAAGTCTTGGTCAACCACTATCAAACCTGGTGTAATGGACCTTTTTCCCAGCAGTCATTCTGACAGTAAATAGTAATGAAAACAGGACAAATACAGATGTTAGCAATGACATGAATTAGGGTTCTATTTCATTTAGGTTTCAGAGAGCCTGGTTCCTGTGATTGCTCAAGTGCAAAGGGAGGTCACACTTAATACTTGAAATTTTAGCCTGTAGAAACGGTTCTTTTCTGATTTTTTTTTTTACTGTTTTTTAATACTGAATACGCACTTCCTGTATTTTCTGGTTGTCTGGTTGTAAATAACAAATCGAACGGTGACCTAACAGTTTTGCACATGTCAAATCTTAATCGAAGCGTATTTTCCTACATTTCAGTACTCATTCGACAACAAAACAAGGAATTTTGATGACCTGCCCGCACGGTTTGGATTTCGACTCCCCAGCGATGGATTAAAGGTGAGGGCAGAAGTCTCACACAGGTCTGTTAGCTGAGGAGGTTCTGCTTCATGACAAGTCAGTACAATAATTAGAACATTTTTTCGATACCATTTACAAAACTGCACACATTCCGTGTTATGAAGAATTTCACTTATATCCACTGACTGTATGTAATTAACAGTAATGGTAAATACCTTGGACAGTTAAACTATTTTAACGAATGAATGAATGAATAAGAACATAATTGCAGTCTTGCCTGAGCTTCGGTGAGATGCAGAGAAGCTGCAGCAATAGGTGATATTACAGGAGGGACTTAAGCTTTTCTTTGATAATATGTGAAGTGTTCTGTAATGCTCATAAGCTAATCAAATAAACAGGTTTGACAGAGATCAGTTATTCCAGGCGACGTGGTCAGGTGAGCTGCGGTAACTTCTGTTTGTGTTACCTCCAAGTTCAGTAAAACAGCAAACAATGTAATCTGGTCATAGTTAATTGTTCACAACCTCAGAATTTAAGTGAATGGTCTGGTCTGTTAGATTAATTTGTTCGGCAAATAATTTAAAATAATTTATGTCTTTTCTTTTTTTGGTATCATTTCATTTGAAAGTTCACCAATTGACAAATGGACAAGTGAACTTGTGTCATCTGCTGTGGGGCACAAGATGGTCTTCAGTGTTACTGTGTGTGTGTGTGTGTGTGTGTGTGTGAGTGTACGTAGTTATGAATTCATGTATTGAATCATTTTTTTGTGCAGTGAGGGTGTGTATTACATGTATGCGTATTTGTGTTGTGATGGATCTCGCCAAAGATATGTGGCTGTGAGTACCGTGTTATGTCAGTCCTGACTAAGAGACATGACATTCATCTTCTCGTTTTGCGTGTGTGTTTTTGTGTGTCTTATCTGTTCCAGTTCTCTGTCTTAAATTAATATTTGATCTCCTATTTCCCTTTTAGTCATCTCTACCTGCTGCTGCGTTTTGATGAGTCAGGGAGGACATGTGTTGTTGCTGAATTGTTTTACGGTAACCCCTACATACCCAGGGAGTATCAGTCTATCTGAGTGAGCAGACATGGGATTGTTTGAGTCAACAGCAGTGATTTAAAGCTGGACTAAGCAAGTTTTAAATATTATATCAGTCATTATTGGACGTAAACAGTTGTTTTTTTATAAAAATGCCCCCCTGTATAAGTGATTACAATATAATAAACCATTTGTCGTGACTCGTGACTAAGTCCTATACTTAAGCTGCTACCGGCTGATAAGAACCTGTATTTGTTCCGACATGCACGTGGAATTTTGTCTTTTCCAATACATGATGCGTATTTTTCTTACCATTGCTTCTAATAAGTTTCACCACAAACATAAGCAGAGCACAGTCAAAAACCGTTTGCTGCACATTGCTATTTTAATCAGTTAGTAAGTAGTTATTTGATTGTGTCACACCGGAGTGGGATGTAATTGAATTCAGGTTGTGCTTTTTCCACCAACATCTGGTTATGTTTTGACATTACATTATGAAATGATTGTTAAATGTAATTCCGCCATATTGAATTCATATAGTGCCGGGAGGGACCCCTGGCAAGAGACAAGACAACACAGGCCTGTTTGTCTCTGAAGGATCACCCATAGGGTTTAGGATTCCAAACAAGAACATTCCCTGTTATAGTTTCCAGCTAGCTCATGGTCTCAAAGGATGACCAGCATAAGCCTGGGTGCTCCCACACTGCATGCTTTGTTATATTTTTCTTGATTTGTGGCATTTACTTTCTGTCTTTTAATATGAATGTGTGGGAGAATGTGCCAGTTGAAATTTTTAAGTCACAGGACAATGAACGAATAGTTTATTTCACTCATTACAAGGAACAACATAACAATTTGTGTGACTATGCAGCCAAGAAAACATCACCACACAAGTTTATCCCAGTCCATTCACGCAATAAAATTCACATAATGACCGTGAAAGAATAGGTTGAAACCTATGGCTTATTATTGCCTAATATATACAGTCCATAAGATAATTTAATTATTTTATATTTAAGTTTGTTTTGTTTTTTTATTTAACAGAGAGCTACACAAATTCAATTCATCACTAAGGCCATATAATAGTTTGACTTGAAAAACTGTAACACATCTGTATTTTTTTCTCACTCTTCATGTTTCAATACTCAATGCTCTTAAAATATAAGTTTCCTCTCTTGATTAAAAACAATGTTGAATACAGACAGGAAGGCTTTATATATATGGAAATGTCAGGATACTTGATTAACTATGATCAAGATGAAATTATATGTTCATGCCAACATTTATGTGTATATATGCCAACATATACATTTCAGGATACTTGGTGGAGAACAAAATCTTCAGCTTTTTTCCCCAAAAAACATTATTTTTGCAAGTAGGACTAAAAGTGCACATACAGTTACTGTATGAAGTTGCCATGATAAACAAGATCAGCTGTTGCTTGCTGGGTGTTGTATTGTGTGAACGCCTTCAGTGTTGAGGCTCTCCATGGTGCTGGCTAAGAATCAATACCCAACTTTAAATAGTTATGTCCCTTTTTTTCAGTAAATTCCCAGAACACCACACTTTGGTTTCAGACATTTTTTTGTTTTGATCTCATTTCTCGTTCCCACTTTTACTTCCACAACTAATTATAGGCCAGCCTGCAGCCATAGTCAGAGATGCGATGCTTGAGTTTCCTTTGGAAAGTCTTTGTGGCTTACTTTGCATGGTGCAAATTTAAGGTGGAATGGGCTTGTGCATTGCACTTTGAGCATTGTGCTCTGAAGTACTTCTTACACTCGTTTTCCTCACTTTTTATTCAGAGTTCTCTTTGTTCTTTTTTTGAAAAGACAGATAAAGTGCATTATGTATATTTGCGATTGTTAAAGTGCATACAACAATTGCTGCTTCTACAGCTTAACTAATGATACGCTAAATGATACGCTGTGGAACAAACAGTAGTTGTTTTGAAATTTAGATTAGAATACCAGTTATTGTGCTTGCACTTGTTTCTTTTGAGTTAAATTATAGTGGATTTGAAATTTTGGACTCATACACAGGTGTTTCTGTCTGATTAAGGCCACATTATGCATCTCTGAGCCTGTCCGTCTCGGCTGGACATCTAATGTGAAGGTAAATGTGTCCATAGCGTTCCGGAATGTACAGAATGGGTTAGTGAAAACAGGCAAGAGGGCAGATGGTGCGTCTGTATTTTTGTGTAATATCAATGGAATTAATCATAAAAAGGGGCTAGTGGAAGAAGCTCTCACATAAGGACAGTGTGAAGGGGCTCCTTACTCCTCGAAGTCACAGAGACGCAACCAGACATGTTCATGTGGCAAGGATACACACTTACTTTATTATTAAACCGAAAAAGCTCAAACTGAAATAGATATTTGGTGCTAACAAAAATACAAGCAGAATAAGAGCATCTCAGTGTTGTTAGCATGCATCGAGTCAGCCCTGCAGTCTTTG
Organism: Brotula barbata; assembly: GCA_900303265.1. Taxonomy (NCBI): domain Eukaryota; kingdom Metazoa; phylum Chordata; class Actinopteri; order Ophidiiformes; family Ophidiidae; genus Brotula; species Brotula barbata. The sequence goes on from OMNV01008413.1 coordinate 151,154, forward strand.
TGACAGGAACCTAAGTAGGTACATGCAAACACCGTCGAGTGCCTTGGTCAATGGCAGTGACCGGAGTGAGAGAGCAGAAAAGACCATTTTTATTTGTTTCATCTTCCTCTTATCCGGCTAACGTACTTGTGTTCTTGCCTAATGCATGAGACTCATAAATCATGTGTTCCTTGCATCATACTGAAGTACACAGCAGATGAAGTAATGGCTTACGGCTGATTTAGTAATTACTCCTGTACTTGTGACATGCTGTTTGTATGTCTGGTGTTTTATAAAAAATGGCATAACTAGTCTGCTTCTGCTATTGTACTCCCTGTCTCACATTGTTGAGATAGTGCACAGTGTTTCCTGTTTACTCGGCCTCCTCCACACAACCATTTATTTCATATTTAGTTTGCTCTGCTCCAATCCACTGTTACCTTTATCCAAGTGGAAAGTGAAATGTTTGAGATCCACTGCACTTTTTACATATGCAGTAAAGAGTGATTAGAGAATAGCCATTTATGATAATAAGGATAAGTGTTTTAAGATCAGTAAATGAATCTGCACATTTACTTTTTCGTTTGTCTTGTATCAGTATGATAGTTTGTTATTTAAACTCCAGATTTTACGTGTCCTCTTAAACGCAGATTAACAAAGGAATGCGAGCCTTGATGAATCTGACAGCAGAGACGCACAATTTTTAATCTCCTCACATGAAACTTTAATCTCACCGGATCAAGTTATTATCTGCTTTGTATCCAGAGATAGGTTTGATCTGCAAATAAGCTCTATGAGGAGGTTTTAATGACTGCATTAAGTCTGATAGCTGTGAAATCATTTGGAACGTTGCATGATAGAAAATCACCCCATGTGTTATTATTGACTGTTTTGTATGTGTGCCTCAAGAGTGAAATCATTCAGGGACTCCACATTACATTATGATGGTTATGTTGTCTCTTATATGTACCTACTTAAACTCAACTTTTTCCTAGTTTCCACAAAATTACAACAATAAGCAACACAACTGAAGATGGCAGAACAAAGGGATTAACACAAATTCCATAATGTATAAACAAACAAAACGCTTGATACATTCCTGCTGCAGTTTGCATCTGTTCTATGGTAGCCCTCTATGAAATCATCCATGTTTTGTCTGTTGGTGCTGAAAGTGATTTCATGTTTTGACCTACATCCATTTACTGCAGGTTTTCAAGATCCCTCCGCCTCCCTTAGACATTTCCTGTTTTTCATTCTTTCCCCCACATTCTGCAGTGCTGCTGGACACCTTGTAGTCCAACAGAGGGCACTCTGATCACTGGTTTTAGTACTAGAAGGAATGTGAGGCAGTAGCACAGTGATGTCATTGGCCAACAAGGCAGGGCTGCACTAGTGAAGGCACCCAATGTTGGCGGTGGGGCGAGGGATGGGTGATTCCTTGCATCTTTCTCCTCTCTTGACACAAGATTCACTGACATGAGACTTAAATTATCCTGCTCTAACCTGAATCTTACCATGTTAAATCCTGTTTAATGTTGAAACCAGGCAGAGCGTGCAGTCAGGAGTTTTAGTGTCCCCTGTTGAGGACACTTGGTACAGTCTGTCAGGTTTATTCGTGAATGTGATGTGTCACTGTGGGAGTCAGTCATTTTCCATACCGGGACCTTTTAGTCACGTCACTGTGGCAGATGACAGGAAGACCGAGAGAAAGAGAGACACGCACACACACACACACACACACACACACACAGTTGCATGTGAGCACCAGTGGTTGGGAAGTGTACACACTGTGCATTTCTTTTCTCTGTCTCTTTGTTCTACTTCTTTGCTCCATCTTTTTTCCAGCTGTCTGCCTTTTGTCTTCTCCTTTCTATTTTTATCAGTCTGCATTTCTCTTTCAGCATTTTCCCTCCTTTGTCTTTATTTAAATTTCCCTAAATTTGTATGATTTCATATTTTTATCTTTTGCTTTTTTTTCTTAGCTCTCTCTTCCTCGCTCTCTATCCTATCCTCTCATCTCTCCGTCAGCAGACACTTCAAAAGGTAGCATGAGAGAGACAGATGTAAAAATGAATCAGTTTTCTAAGAACACACACACACACACAGTTTACAGTGTCAAATATTCAACCTCAAACTTCTCTAGATGAAACATAGACTTGAATCAGAGAGAAATTAAATGAAAATTAATGTTAATCCATTTTGTTGGGTTTGCAATCATTATTATATGAATATTGTCCTCCATGGTTACTGGTCTTAAATTAGTTTGCATCATATGTAATAACATTTCAGGAATGTTTTTTTAAAAGAATGGGCATACAATTTGCCCTAAATTGTATAGGCCATTGTCTAGTAATTTGAAGGTTGCTGATTTGATCCCCTGCTCCTCCTGGTATGTTGAAAGTGTCTCTGGGCAAGACACTGATTCCCTTATTCCTCCCAACGAACAGGCTGTTTGTCCATGTTTGAGTGGTTAAATGTAAGGCATAAATTGTAAAGTTCCATGTGTGACTCGTGGAGTAGAAAAGCTGTATAGATTTGCTTTCATCTATTTACCAATTCGCTTAAGGAAAAATTATTAACCTTTCAATTAACCCTTAAGGTGTGTGTGTGTACCAAAATTTAGGACTGTGATTCGGATGGTTCATTTTGGAACTACACTCTTAATTAGTTACTCTTGTGTGCATGTTGGAATGTCATGTGTTTGTCAGCATGCTTACATTGCTGAGAGGACACAATGTCGTCTCTAATGATAATGATACTGATGATGATGATGATGTTGTCCCTGCAGGGATTCCTGATTGGCGCCCGACCCGAGAATGCATGTGAGCCTATTGAGCCTCCTCCAAGAGAGAACCTGACAGGTGCCTTCATCGTCCTAATCAAGCGATTTGACTGCAACTTTGATATCAAGGTACAATTATCACCACACTGTTACTCTTTGTGGGTGTGGGTGTGTGGGGGTGTGTGTGTGTGTGTGTGTGTGTGTTTGTGTGCAAGAGGAAAGCGCAAAGGGAACCCACATAAAAACCAATAGAGAGTAAGCAACCACAGAAAGGCCTTATGCTGGTTAAAACCTATAACGACTTACAATTATTAATCACGACCCATGGCAACTGGCATTTTATATTCAGCAGCTGTGTGGGCAAGCTGTCTGATAGGTATGTTGTCTCACCTCACTTAAATCGCAGAAGGCAGTGGGTTTGAGTTAGTGTGACAAAGCGCTTACCTCACAGGGACACAAAAACAGGAAGAGGAAGTGTCTATTTCCTTAAGCTTTTTCTTTGTGAAAAAGCTATTATGCTCCCTCTGTTTTCTGCATCTGTACGGATGTGTGTGTGTGTGTTTGTGTTCCTGCAGCTGTTTTACTGTAAAGCTGGTAGCTAATAATTCATATATTTTGAAAGCCTGTTACTGTGATACAGCTCGGGTCAGAAACACTCCACCTGCTGTCCATTCTTGTTGTTGTTTAGGAGCTTTTTGTTCTTGTGATCAGTTTTTTACATCACACTCAGGCAGTCAAAAATCAGTACAATAAATGAGTCTTTATTAATATTATCATCTACTATTATGATTGGGAAGTCACTGAAGAAACTGGTTAATTTACTCCCGTTTGACTTTTACAGCATTGGGGTGATATGGCTCATTAGAAGTATCCATCAGGAAGAAAGATGGCATTGTGTGTTATTTGAATAGAAGTTGATTTTTAATATACTACTCTCAATATCTCTGTATGTTTCATTATGCCAATGCCAGTTAGAATGACGCGTGGTGTGAAATGAATGCAAACATGGAAAAACATGCTGTATTTGACTTTTTTGGCACAACCGAACAAGTAGAGGACCAGAAAGTGAATACTTCACCAGCAAACCACAATTCTGATTGACTAACTGTTATTCCTAAGAATATAATTGAAATGAAAGAAGCATTTCTAATTAGTGTGTTTATTGAAAGTGTAGCAAAACTGGAATGGTTTTACAATTGTATGGTTTTGAGAACCCGATGGGTATTTTTTCTCTTTCCATAACCTGCAGACAGTCTGTGAATGAATAATATATATTTATTGAGATAAACTAAAAAAAAAGCGTAGTAGATCTGTTCCTGAATACGTTAAGTTGTAGTTAGAAGAAAAGGTAGCGTGAGAAACAAAATGAGGAAGAGAGGAGATACAGGATGAGAAAGGAAAAAGAAAGTGGAGAGATGCAAAGTGAGTAATGGGGTGAAAGAGGAAAGTGTGCAGTTTCTTGCCATCTTTCTGTCCATTTCTTTCCTTTTGTGCCTAGCTCTATTCCAGTCTCTTTTCTTTCTCCCCTCTCTCATCTTTGCTCTCACACACAGCTTTCCTGCCTCTCGGTTTTTCATCCCCTTTTTATTCTCACTCGCTTGTTGGTCTAGCCACGGAACCTTATAAGGCTTCTCTGCATCACACTAACACACACACAGACACACACACGCACAAAGAGGCCTGTGAGGTGTTCCTGAACTGGAGCGTAACCAGGCTCCCCTCCACATAGCTGTGTGTCAGCCAGACATACACACACCAGTCTCTGATCTATGTCAGATTTGCAATTTAACCTCTTGCAACCCTTATCAAACCTCAAAGGAACACCTTTGACTTCTTGGGATTTTCCTCAGTATTTCTCTGCGCTAGGATGTGTTTGCAATGAAGAATAATACCTCAGCTTCATTCGTCCATTTTTCCCATTAAAAAAGGACATAAAACACTCAAGTTTCAGTTGCATTTCTTTTAAATTCCTATTGCAGAGAGGATGGTGCTGCTCGTTGCCCCATCTCTTCCGTCCTCGTGTCTGTGCATGTGCTGTTGTTATTTTTTAGTCTTTGGCTCTAATGTGGAGAATAAACAATGGCCAAGTTTTTGAAAATTTTCTGACGGCCATTTTGTGAAAGGTGATCACAAGGTCAACTGTTGGATGAAAAACCTTTATTACAACATACTTAAAAATCATTGTTCAAGTTGTTAGCTACATGAGAAAGGACTCTTACATAATTCCAGTGTAGTACAGAAGGGCTGGATTTCTGTATAGGAGGTTGGGAAACTAGATTCACTCTCTCTCTCTTGCTCTCACTCTCTCACTCACTGACACACACACAAACAGAGCTACCCCTCCAGTCTTTGTCTCTTCGTCACTATAACACTGTTTTTTCTTTCAGTCTTGCTGCCATGTCTATCTGTCTCTCTCATATGCTCTCACAGAAACGCACACAGTTTGTCTCATGCATTCCACCGTCTTCACTGCATCCCTCTCTCTACCCCCCAGCACACACACACACACACACACACACACACACTCCCTCCTAGCCAGGGTCCTTGGTTCCCTCCAGAAGCTGCAGGGGAAACAAAGGAATAATAGATTCCATCTTGACTGAAACGAGGCACATGTGTCTGTGCCTTTCTGTGTGTGCGTGTGTGTGTGCATATGTCTATGGTGCATGGTGTCAACCCCGACGTGGCTGCTGTTTCAGTCATTTCATTGCGTTCCTTTGCATTTTCACTACAGCCTTGTTGCTTTTAGCTAATAGCTTCTGGTGAGCCAGAGCAAAGTGATTTAATGGATCCATGCCTGTAACAAGCAATAAAAACGGGCAATCTCCCACTTAACCTTAAATTTACTAGTAGTGTGTGTGTGTGTTGTGTGTGGTAAGATATGATGAAGAGAATGTTGAGTGTTGTGAGCAGTTGTGTGAAAATCAACTAATGTAGTGTTAATGGACACTTGCTCACTGTGTGTGTGAGTGTGAGAAAGAAAAAGGTAAAGGAAGTCATTTCCAGATGCCTGCTTATTTTAGAGAAACAGAAAGAGATACTAAACATTCTGTATACTGAGATTCTTTGGGGTTTTTAGGTGGGATTTTGGTGACCTTTCTGACCCCATGCACATGAGTGAAGGGAGGGTATTAATGGAGCTGTGTGTGTATATATGTGTATGTGTCTGTGTGGTGGAGGGATGACGGGAAACTCAATAACCCCCTCCTTCCCTTGAACTTCCACCATCCCTCCCTTCCCTTGAGAGCTGGAGAAAGGAAAAACCTGTGGATGGTCCACCCCCTTAATAACGCTCACAGACACACACACACACACACACACACACACACACACACACACACACACACACACACACACACACACACACACACACACACACACACACACACACACACACACACACACACACACACACACACACACACACACACACACACACCCCCACACACCCACCCCCACACACACCCTCACACACACACACACACACACACATTCACACACACACTCACACACACACACATTCACACAC
>OMNV01008415.1:7623-20399 GCA_900303265.1 Brotula barbata
GATGTGGAGTTTGCGTTGTGTTTTTACCGTAGATTGTTATGGCTTTTAAAGCTTAATGACATTCACGATTCATTTGGTCCAGAATAAAATCAAGATTATTCAACACAACTTTGTTTATAATTTGTAGTTGGACTTTAAAAACTCCACTACCAAGCACTTTCACAGACTGAAGTATTTAATCAAAATCAAATCTTCTCTTGATCATTTACGTCAGAAAATAATTTATGAAATGATGATTTGATGATGATGATTTGATACTTTTCTGTCTGTCATAATTGTAAAAGAATATATTTTTAAAACTATTGTTGAGACAAAATAAGTCATTTGTAGATGTCGCTTAGTCTTTGTGAATTTGTAATTTGTTATCATTAGGATCATTTTGACATTTTACAGATGCAATGATTGGAAAAAAAATGGCAAAACATAAATCAACATTTGCTGCAGCACTTGCGTCTAAAATTTAACTCAACAAAAGTAATTATATTATATAAGTAATAATATGCAATGAATTGGATGTATAGTTATTTAGTTTTATGTATTTGTTTGACGTCAGCGTTTGGATTTTGAGAATTTCGTCCAACGCCGTCTTGAAAGCAGCAGAGTTTGTGAGTTTGTTTTTCGGACCTGAGTTTTCCGATCTGACTGATCATAGCCGTGCTTCCTTCATCCTCTCCGGCGGCCGGTCCTGGTCAATGTGGTTAGTAAAGCATGACCTGCCAAACACCCCTCCACCCAACCCCCACCCCTCTCTGGAGTCACTTGACTAGTGCAAAGACCTCTGACTCCACCGCTGCCAATGACTCCTGTTTTCCCTCCCTTTTTCGTCATCTTTTTTTTCCGCTTTTATCCCTCTCTCGTTTACTTCTCTTCAGCTTCTCGCTTTAAGCCCTCGCTCCCTCTCTCTCTCTCCCTCCCTCTCTCTCTCTCTCTCTCTGGCTTACTGAAGCATTCTCCCACACTCTCTCATGCTCTATCTAGCAGCTTCTATCACTCCTTATTTCCTTTTGAAAACTCCCTCTTTTGTCACTCTCTCTCTCTCTCTCCGGTCCACCTTACATTTGCACATATTTACGTCTAATGTGCACAGGAATTTGCAGTCATGGTGATCGGTGATCAGAGTTTTGCACGTTGTGCTGGTTACCTTACTGCACTTTGATAAGAAATGTTATTCCTTTGGGCTAATATTGTTAGTTTGTGTGTATGAAACAGTTAAGAACTACGTTCAGGTTATTTGAACGATAATAGCTTTGTGTTGTAAGATGTCCCGCTCAGTAGCAAAGGGTTACTTTATCATTTTTGTCAATTATAATCTAATTTGACCCTCCGCTTTCTGTATTTATTATATATTAATTACATTTAGTAGAGTTCAAGAAATACACTTTATGCCTTTCCTGTGCAACTTGAAAATGGAATTTAGTATTGCTAATGCCGGTGATAATCACTTCCTATGTTTTGGTTAATATGTTTGTGCAGGGTGTTCACCGCCCCGTACAGCTTCGTACCCCTCCCCCCTCCTCTGCCGCCCCAGCTCTTTCCTCGTGAATGTTGCTGTCACCTAAGCTCCGGATGGTGAACTCACTTTCTATTTTTAGTCTGTTCGTATAGTTCAGTAAAGCAACCTCTCTAGCCTCAGGGTCCCGCTATGTGCTGTAGACCAAAGAGTCTAGCAGCTTCGTTCTTAGCCCACGTTGGCCCGGCCTGGTTGGCTTCTCCGCCAGCACGACAAAACATCCGCCAAACTATTTACCCTGAACTTCCCTTTGCACGCTCCTCTGTGAGGCAACAGCAGGCAGCGAAGGGGTTAATACCAGTCCAGTCACTCAGCATGCGGGAGCTGTGGCGGGCGGGCAGGCAGGCAGTGCAGAGGCTGACCTCTGACCCCTCAGGAAAGGAATGTGGAAGCTCTTTCATCCAGGACAGAAACCAAAGACACCCGGGCGGTTGGAAATGTGGCCGTTCAATTCGGCTTTCAACGTTTGTGATTAGGGGAAGTAAGCAGAAGTTCCATGTAAATATTGCTGTGAGGGATTTGCCGTTGTGGCATCTGCCATTTTGGGATGAAGTTTCATCCTGCAGTTATGTTTATTAACTGTGTGATCACCGCAGCAAGGGCAAGTGTGATCAGTGGTTGGAAATGGCTGCTGTCGTGCAGCTTGTGTCGGTGGTTAAATGCTGGCTGTGATGGACTCTGTGCTCTAACCTTTAGCCCACTGCACGTAGAATACATTAGCAGAGGGCAGCTACGAGTTATCACGGCTATTTCGTTGCCGAACACATAAAATGATGACGAATGACTAACATAATCATTTTATTCACATATTTATTTATATATTATTTATATTTGTTTTCCGTTCTTGGCCCGTGTCAAATGTAATTCCAGGTTCAAGTCACTGTTTTATTTTTGTAAATGAAGCCAGAGTGTGTGTGTATGTGTGTGTTCATTGTCGGCTAAAAAAGTAGTAGAAGTCTATAATTTGATAGTTGGACAGATAATTGTCATGGTTGTCTGAAAGTGTTGAGAAACAGGCCCGTCATCATCAAAACGAAATGCTGTTTGTCATTAATGCTGTAAAACAGTCAGAGCAAAACATGGACTAGGCAGATTTGTATCTTCAGATACTTCTTCGGAAGCATATCATCCATTTTAGTCAGTAAAAAGTGTTAGTCAGTAAAACCTCAAAGGTGTGATGAGGTGGTGAAGATGTCCGCCCTGTCTTTTACCGGTCCATTAGATAGCACTGATATGTGAAGAGTCTATCCTTTTACAACTGCTTGAACTGGATGAAAACCTTGGTTAGAAGATGATGACTTCCAAATTTATGAATGTGAGGCAACGGGAGTACGGTAAATTTAAAAGATTGGTTTTGAACATTGTTTTATTGTCTCTTAATAATAAATCAAATAAATAAAAAAGCTAATGTAGTCAAGTGGTGGCGTAATAGTTTATCTTGAGAGTTTTTTGTTCATTTTCCTAAAACAATGGAAAAACTTGGCTGTGAGGTGAGAGCATTTTAACCAAAACAACCAGTAAGAGGAATGTCCTGTAGAAGTGAGTGTCAGTATCTTGAAATAAGACTCTGGACTGAAACATCATTTAAATAGACTTGTTCATCACGGTTGGAAACTGAGGACTTGATAAGCAGAAGACATTCGTAGTTTAAGGAATATCACGCTCATTATTCTTAAATCCTATACAAGTTATATACTGTAGTTAAAATTGATCAATGTTGGTAATGGCGTGAATTAGGGTTTTGTAGTTGTCCATGTTTGTCTTGCCCACTATTTGACATATAGTAGACAGATATTCCTACGGTGTGAGTGTGTTCGAACATGAGGATGTCTGGATCTCGTAGTGTATATCACAACTGATAGCAGGTGGAGACTGAGTGCAGAGCAGAGTGGAGGAGGAACATACGAGGAAAACCTCAGGAAATTTCAGTGTCTGATTGATACATGACGAGGAACATACAGGAGCGTGTGAAGTTCTGTACAGAGGATTGGCTGTTTGTGTCACACAATGAGTACAAGTTGGAATACTAGGAATGTGTAAAGGTTGCTTTATGAATATGAAATCAACATATGTATTTGCTGACTGATGTAAGATCAGGAACAGTCAATAGTGAACAGTCGGAGTACAATCACACACCCTTCGCATAAATTGATGTCAAATAAATAAGAAACTAAAAACTATTATACTATATAAAAACTATTTTGACATCATAACTTTACGCATATATGCAGTATATTATATATTGTGAGTAATTTAGAGAAGTACTGAAGTGTATCTGGTCTGGTTAATGTAGGCAGACGTTATAGGACATACGTACACCAAGGCTGAATAAGACAATTGTATATAAGACATATATAAAACTTTATTTGCCATGTTAAAAACTAGTTTTTTTTAAAATGAAAAATTGTACTGAATGTGCCTCTTTTTTGATATTAGAAGAAATTGACAAAAAAAAAAGATAATATTCAGAAATGTAAAAAAATAGCTGGATCTGTAATGAATCAGATCTTTTAATCTAAAATTGTTCCGTAACGTTTTGAGTAATCCTGCTGTAAAACCAACCAACCCACCAAAAGATAAGGATGAAGACAACATAAGAGATAAAGATGAAGCAACAGCAGCACTACTGTGATGACAAATAGTGACGATAAATAACCAAATTACGTCATTATTGTTATATACTGTATAAAGTGTGTGATCTGTGTGGAACCTATGTATGTACGTTGATAAAAAGACGCGTTACATATATAACGTGAACATAGCAATTTAAAACCCATTACAAGCAATTTAAGTTAAATGTTTGCTAAGTGAGCTGAAGTTGATGTTGTGGGCTTTATTCAGTTCAATGTATCTGACTGTGTGTGTTCCTTAGTGAGTGTGTTTAAGCATGCTGGCTGGGGGGAGGGTGTGTACATGATACTGCATTCCGTGTGACCGTACCGTGTGTGTTGCATGTGCTGTTGTGTGTGGAGGAAAGAGGCAGGGCAACGCGACATGGTTCACGCCAGGAATGTGCGATGTGGGTAGGCTGTACAATAGAGCCAGGCTCCCTGAGGGTGGTCAATGGGACGGGTGTCACCCCCCTGCACCCTCCCCGCTGGGTGATGACCACCACACAACGCCACAGCTGTCAGGTCCTCTTAAGTACCACTGTAAACATACACGCAAACTCGTTCTATCTGAGCACGAATGCACCTTTATAAAACAGATACACACACGGTTTCAGTCAAATACTGTCGTGTGCCCATCCTAACCTGTGGATGTGTGTGTGTGTGGTTATGTGTGTGTGTGTTTGTCCCTATGTATATATAGAAACACAAGCATCTACAAAAACACTCAAACTGGATTCCAGTGTGCACATATTTGCACTCTCTCTAAACTCATTGACCTTACACACAGACAGGAGGATGCCTTTACATTTATGGTTGTGTACAAGTGTGTCCGTGTGTATTTGGCCACAAATGCCCACGTGTACTTACGGTTCCTGTATGCACTCATTATTCACATGACCGGTGCTCGGATCTCGGCTGACATTGTGCTTGGTGTTGCGTGGGCTCAACCTTGGACTTAGCTGGTGTGTTAGTTGTCAGGGGTCACAGAGGTCACTGAGGGTAAATAGGGAAAATAGAGGATGACACACACAGAGATCAGTCAGTGTCTCTGCAGCATAACTTGTGTTTATGAACAAAAGAAGTGGCTGCTTTGCTTCATTTTCAGTTTAATGATTACTTCCTGTTTCATTTCAAGGTACTAAAGGATTCGCTGTGGTCAGGAATGGGTGACAGGTAGCACAGGGTCTTGGAATCCCAAATTTGTGGCATAAACACCTTCCCTTCTCTCCCACTGCCCAAACACTCTACCCTGGGGGGTTGTGTATATTTCTCTGTTTTCCCAAGGATTACAGGAGCCTTATCCAGTTTCATAACAAGTACATACATGTACACACACTCACACAAAGCTGTCTTTGTACACCATGCTGTCATCTGAAGACACACATGAGGGATGAGGCATAATTACATTTAGTCATCACAGGACTTGCATGCCAAAAGTTTGGCTTTTGACTTTGTTTTGCATTTTTTTAAAATATCTTCAATCATCCATAAATAATTAAACATTCCTAAAACAAAACTGTGCCCATTTTTAAAGACCCCTCTTTCAAATACAAATAAATAATTCAGTTATTTTTCAGTGTTGTGATCTATCTCATTCTGCCCTCTTTCATGATACTCATACTAGAATAGAGCGTTCACTCTAGTCTTGACAAACTAGCGTCAAAGATAGAAATTCTCTGTCTGACATTTTTAAAAATGTACTGTTTGTGGAAGGATTATGAATTATTGTTCTGTTGAGAAAATGTCTTTTGCTAAACCTTTGCAGTTAGCAAAGGTTAGTGTTGAGCTCCCCCTAGTGATAGCAGTCAAAACTTACCTCGGAGATGGTATTTGCAAACGCTTTCCAGTTGATGTAATGAACATTTTCAGGCCTCCGTGCACTTAGGTGTATTGCATTTAGTTAAGGCTTTAAAATAAAAGGATGCTGGAGTTGTATTTTGCCTAAATCTGTTTTTGTTTGCGTTCTCCTTACAGGACAATAAAGATGCAGGGCAGTATTTCCCACTCACCACCAACTATAGCTGTTGGGACTGGGTGAGTAGCGATAAAGAGAGTGAAGGAGAGTAAAGTGTGTGTGCAGACACAAGAGGAGCACTTGTTGAAGAGAGGTAGGACTTTGGTTTCGTATTATTAGGTATTAAGTTCATTCTTTCCTATAGGTTGTTAAACCTCAAACTCTGTATGCCTGATGTCTCACCACAGATTTTGGCTGTTGGCTACCTTGATGTTCCCACCGGATCATCGTCCCAACCTGTGATTTGATTAGTCCTCCAGTCACCAGCCTTCTTTTTAGGCCCCCCTCAGCTTTCCACGTTGAGCCTGGAAGGCAGGGGAGCCAGCGGCGAATTTTCATGGCAGCGGCACTCTAGGGCTGCCATGGCAGCTGCTGCCGCCGATGCCTCACACCATATTACCACACTGACGCTGGAGGAAGAGGGACGAAGGACTGCCACCAAGCTGTTTGGGAGCACCGCCCCGCTGCCACGGACAGAAAGAGAGAGAGACCGAGAGAGGGAGAAAGAGAGAGACGAGGGAAGAAGGGAAGAAGAGGTTGAGAGAGCAAGTGGGAACGAGTGCTTGGTGTGCGGGGCCCTGTGTGCCACGCAGGATAAGCTACGGCTCCACGCTTTAAGTCACACCGGAGAAAAACCCTTCCACTGCTCCCAGCCGCACTGTCCCAAGGCCTTCAGCTCCAAATACAAACTTTTCAGGTACTAAGCATCAGTCACACTGGTGTCTGTGAAACTGAATCCTCAGCTTCCACAGGAACTATCTGAGCTCGTGCAGAATCTCTGTTTAAACCATTGGTCTGGTACGTACACATCGTGTGAGAATTATACAAAACATACTTTGATGTCAGAGAGGAAAAATAATTATTCAAGACCGAATTTGAGCGTTGAAGATATTCTTAAATATTTTAAAAAGTCGGGTACAGTGATGCAGCCTCATGTGTGCTACGTGATTATCTACAAGTAAAGAAGTGAGGATGATGTCAGAGAGAACCCATGCATCACGTGCTGCCCTGCTCACCTCCGAACTACGTCTAGGGTTTAGTCATGGCAACAAACATAACTTGATCATAGAGGCGGGTGAATCTTGTATCTCTCTGTGTATTTCCTCAATGCATACGGTTGGAGCTGTGATGCACTCATCCATTTGATGACTCATTGTGATTCTCTCTGTACATACTGTGTATGAAATGACTCAAAGGGAAACCCCACGTGTGCAATAAATACTGAGACCGCTGCTGAGCCCAGAATCTTTGGCTTCTCTTTACGCTCATAAATATAAACTCTCCTGTCATTCATGTTCTCTTTTTCTTCCTATGCAGGCATATGGCCACACACTCTCCACAGAAGACCCATCAGTGTTCCTTCTGTGAGAAAATGTTCCACCGCAAAGACCACCTGAAGAACCACCTACAGACCCATGACCCCAACAAAGAGGCCTTCAAGTGTGAGGAGTGTGGCAAGCACTACAACACCAAGCTGGGATATAAGCGGCATGTGGCCATGCACTCCGCCACAGCAGGGGATCTCACCTGTAAAGTTTGCATGCAGAGCTATGAGAGCACACCAGTGCTCCTGGAACACCTCAAGAGCCACTCTGGGAAGTCTTCGGGTGGCACCAAGGAGAAAAAACACCCCTGTGACCACTGTGATCGTCGTTTCTACACGCGGAAGGATGTGAGACGGCACATGGTGGTCCACACGGGCCGGAAGGACTTTCTGTGCCAGTACTGTGCCCAGCGCTTTGGCAGGAAGGACCACCTGACACGTCATGTGAAGAAGAGCCACTCTCAGGAGCTGCTGAAGATCAAAACGGAGCCCCCGGATATGTTAGGTCTTTTAGCTTCCGGGTCGCCACCTTGCTCTGTGAAGGAGGAGCTTAGCCCCATGATGTGTGGCATGGGTCCAAACAAAGACCCCATGATGGGGAAACCGTTCCCAAGTGGGGCCCCTTTTCCGATGGGCATGTACAACCCCCACCACCTCCAGGCCATGTCCAATTCTGGAGTGGGCCACCCCCACCCCTCCTTGATGCAGAGTACCCTGTCTGCTGCTATGGGTATGGGCTGTCACATGGAGTCCCCTGGATCAATTCATCCACACTCACATCACCTCCACCATCATCACCACCATCACCACCACCACCACTCCCCGCCGCTACCCCCGCACCACCAGCCTCCAGCTCCCCAGCAGCAGCACCAGCCCCAGCAGGCCCCCAAGTACCAGCTGGGATCTACCTCATACCTGCTGGACAAGCCCTTGAAAGTGGAGATGGAGAGCTTCCTCATGGATCTGCAGAGTGGATTGCCAGGCCCGGTTCCCTCTTCAGAGCCCCACGCTGCTGCCTCGCCCCCCAAGGACGGACTGGAGCCCACCTCGGGCCTGGCAGACGAGCTTTGTGGGGATCCCCTCCTGTCCAAGAGCCCTGCGGTGATCGCTGAGTCTCTGTGTGCTGCTAACATGGACTTCTCCCACCTGCTAGGTTTCCTCCCCCTCAATCTGCCTCCCTACAGTGCCCCCATGAGCACGGGAGGGCTGGTGATGGGGTACAACTCATCTGCGACCTCCTCCTCCTCCTCCTCCTCCTCTTCCTCATCTCTGCACGCTGCTGAGCCCCATGCAGCAGCAGCCGTTGCCACGGCACCTCTTACCTCTTTGCAACCACAACCTCAGGAGCAGCAGAGCTCCAGTGGGGGTCTGGGCCTTGGACCCCTGCACCCCCTCCCACCAGTGTTTAGCTCCAGCCTTAGTACCACCACACTGCCTCGCTTCCACCAGGCCTTCCAGTAAGAGAGCCGGCTCTGCCCAGCCAAGATTGCCTTCAAACCAGCACCTGCATGGATATGTTGGGCTGTGGCTCCTTACAGGGCCTAATGAACGGGTGGAGCATTAGAATAATTAAATAAACAATAGAACACTTAGAAGCCTTAAATGAAAGCGCACAAAAGCTTTTGATTGAGCCTTAGAGGAAGTTAAACCCCTTTATTGAACAAAAAGGTGCGAAAGGAAGTTGAAGCAGCTTTTATTTGGGCTTTCGTTCTATCCTATAGTAATAACAATGTATTAACCCAACTCTTGTATTTCCATTTACTTCCCCGTTTATCCCCCTTCCATCCCCTATTTTGTAGTATAGAGGGCAGGATCAGTAGGCCAAAAGGCGTGGTACTGCATACTTTCTAAAGTAATAATATTACAAAAAAAAAAATCAAAGATAATTTTAGTGAAGATTATCTGTCTTGTTGTGACCCAGAAAATATAGTTTGAAGTGGATACTTTCTTTTTTACAATATTGTTCTTTTCAAATGTAAAAAAACAACAACATGGTAGAATGTGTATCATGAGTTTTGAACCTCACGTTATGATAACCCAAACTGTCACGATGAGTATGAGAGAGGAGAGAGATCAGTGAAGGAAAAAGATAAAGACATTTTGTCATCCCTTACTCTAAAAACTTCCTCTAGATGTCCAGGCTAGAGCCACGAAAGTAATCCCTGCCTGTAAAAAAAAGTGCTCTTCTTATATAAAAAAAAATGACTTAGACTGATGTTCTTAGTATTTTCTTTAAACTGTAACTGACCTGCAGTGGCTCCTAGAGTCAGGTCGGTTTGAATGAAAATCATATAGCTCCCTAAATGAAAAACAGAGACTGTGCCATGATTGATAAGAGTCCATCTGTTCACTGCCAAATGCAAAGACCAGTCACACGCATGGCCACACATTTGTAAAGGAAAAAAAAGAAAAAGAAATGTGAACGTGTGATGTTGGTTGAAAATTATGTGTTGTCATGCTGCCTTTTAATTTTCCTCGAGAAGCACTTTTTTTTAATAGCAGAAGGCACTTCACCCTTAGGAATTTCTTAAGGAAACCTTTTGTCTCCTTCCTTGTGACTTCTAGAGGTTTTCACTGCAGAGGCCATGAAAGGGCCATTCACCTCCCCACCTCACGTCTACATAACACAGATTCCACCTGGTTCCCTTTGTGAGGACTCTTTCCCTCGACTGTCTTCCTGTTTTCAATTATCTCTGAATCTTCCAATGATAATGATACTTTGCAGCCGTCTTTCTGCTGGTCAATGTATCTAAAATGCGTAGAGTAGCAAAGTGGGTAGAAGCGCAGGTTCCAGAAGTTGTTTTTTTTCTCTCTCAAAAATGTGGAATCATATTTGAAAGTTTTCTTTAGTGTTATACATCTTATGAATAGTTTAACAAGACTTGATTGAAAACAATACAAATGCAATGTGTCGTTCTGTCCTGAGCAACATGCTGAGCGTTGCTGCAGGTGAGGTTCATGTCCTTCAACTCAGATATTATCATCATCCTCCTCCGCCTCCTCCATGTTGTTTTTGGGGATCCTTGTTTTCTCTGTCGATTTAACTTGAGCTGTTTTTGATGCCTCGCACATTGTGTGAGCATTTCATTTTCAGAAGTTCTTAGACTGCTATTCTCATTTCTGACTTCCTTCGAGAGGCTTTCTTGAATTAGTCTGTCAGGTGGTTGGTTCAGGTCCACATCAGGGTCCATCTTCATGTTTGGCGTTACAGTAACAAGATGTTTTTAGCACAATCACCAACCTGGTGGACCATTGGGCTGTTTTGGTCTTGGCTCTCCCCGAAGGCTAATCCGGCTTGATTTTACGTCACAGGGACTCGAGTCCTGGCCAGCACAGCTCCAGAGTTCACAGAGAAACCACAGCTTCTATGCCATGACAAGGCACAGCCCAGGTTCAAGATTATACAACAATTATATACTTTACTACGACTCAAATCCCTCTCTTGGAAATCAGCTTTTCCACTAGGTAGACGGTATCATCATTTCGATGCCCAACCAATCGTACAAATCTGACTTGTAGCAACATTTGGATCCTTTGACAAAAACACTACAGTTATATTCGGAGAATTCAGCAGAAACTGAAACTCAATTTAACTTTCAAGTGGATTCTGGACTTAGCGTAGCGACGTAGTAGTAGTTGTTTGTGTGTTGTTTTGACGAAGCACACCAATTAGTCGTCCTTTTGGCTTAGGCAGCAATTTATTTTTCTTCCAAATACACACACAGCTGGTCACCTTGTAACACAGATTTGCTTATGAGGTTTCTTACAGGCAAAACAAGCGCCGCAAAAGACACTGGAAGAGAAAAGTTGGATGAGCTAACCACTAATCAGCCTGTCATACAGGTATTTCCCATTAGGCTACATGATATTCAAGCTAGCTGAGCCAACTTCAACAACAACGTGGTAAAATCAACAAAATGCTAACACGGTCAACAAAGTGATTTCTGATAAAATTCGTAAGCCCTTCTCACGCCTGTATTTGCACTTAAAACAAAGTGAATGAATATTTTACGGAGTTCCGCATAGACCCGCCCACCGCACGGACGCCATACAGCAGACTGATTGTGAGTTTTGGGGTTCGCCCCCCCAAGTCCGCAGGGGCTCCACAAGAGGGCGCTCATGTTACGAATATACAAATAACACACAAAGAACTGGTCCCAATGGGAAAGCAATATAATGTTACAAAATAAGAGAAATTCGTAAATTAAGATATGAATTTGATAGATCACGCAATAATACAACACAGCAGTGATAAATTGACATAAATATAGGATGTCAAGAAATTTCTCACCACTTGGTTGTGTCTCTTCTTCAGAGCAGTTTGACAGGGTTTTATTGTTTATACCCATGATTCTGGAATACTGGAAAAAACCTGAATTTTCCAGTACCAATACCTGAAATACCCCACTCCTACCCCGCTCGCTTTGCTACTCTATTTGAAAACAAAACACATCTTTTAGGTAGTCCTTTAAAAAGATGCCGCATGGTAATGGTGAACCCTGACATATGTGAATGGCAAAAATAAAAAATAAAAAATAAAAAAAATACAGTGACAGTTGAGGAAAATGCGTTAAATAATGTTATTGCAGTGTACGAAATATCTCAAGAAAAATGAATATTATAATTGCTTTTATCTCAGTAAAATGTATTTTAGGTAGACATATGATGTTTTTGATGTCTGGCAGGTTTACATTTGTGTGTATCTTGCATTATTGATCAAACAATGGATGAAGTATTAGCTTTCCCTTTAGCTTTCTCTGTCATATCCCATCTTTACATGTACTTGAGTTACTATAGCAGAATCAGGACTGTGGATGGAAGCATCTATAGAAGGCTGTTAGTGGCATAATAATCATATAGGATTTGAGAGCTAGATGAACTTAGATTGTGTCATAGGAATGTTGACATGTATGAATTATAAGCTGATTCCACTCCAGCTGAGGAGTCTTGGATGATTTGGATTTTAGATCTCTTTGTTTAGAACCACCAGCCTTAAAAACGAAGCCCAAAGTTAACCGAAACCTAAACCTCAAATATTTTATCAAGTCTGTGGCAGGACCAACACCGTTCAGAAACAAGAGATGACCATCATGCATTTGGTGTAAAGGCCATTCTATAGAAGTTTGTCGGTCGTCATGCCACAGTTAAGCCCCATTTGCTTTGATGACTTATTTTACTATGATAAAAAGAAAGAAACAGGTAAAAGTTAGACTTTTTTTATTTTTATTTTGCTGCTTTTAGCTATGGTTGCTGACAGACAGCAGCTGTAGACCACTAGAACATTTCAATTACATTTTGCTAGATGTACAGCAAGCG